>LQRL01109021.1:11166-21917 GCA_001703475.1 Hydroides elegans | reverse complement strand
TGATAAAATGTCCCTACATATCGTATTTTGTTTGCTCTATGTGATCAAACCATTTAAATACCGATCCGGAAAGCTCAAAATGTCTAATTATGGTGAAAAATCCGTTAAACGCCTTAAAATCATGAAATTTTCGAAAATTTTCAACTCTCGATAGAAAAAAAAATCAGACCCGATAGGGCATTTTGGACATCAGATTCGTAATCAGTGACCCAAAATTAGCTTAAAAAACATGATCTCTCCCCAGTCACAAATTGACTGTTGGCTAGTGTTATTTTCTAAGTAATTTTTTTCTTAATGTTTTCCTCTGAATACATGTATTTGATTGTTTATGGACGTTTTTTAATTCATTTAAGGTGTTCGAGAACTGTCTGAAAGCATACATTCATCAGGGAAAGGCATATCTTGGCTTAAAACAGTTTGATCAAGCCATTGAGAGTTATCAGCGGGCGATGCAAATCGAGCCAACAAAGAAAAAGATGATTGAAAGTAAGTCATATTGAATCCTTCCAAATGTATTTTTCCTTACTTTGATTTTATGATATAAACATAATACTACAATACTGCATAATAACATAATTCTTTTATTGAATATATATTCATCGTATGTAAGATTATGCAACACACTTTTCACCGAATAAATATTTTAAAGAAAATATTTTCTGATGATTGGCTATGGATTTTTATGACGAAATGATTCCATTTTATTAGATTACATCAAGGAAGTTGAATTAGCCCGCGCTACGGAGGAACAGGAACAGAGAGCGCGCGAAAAGGAATCGTTTGGTGACGTTAGCGCAAAGGGAATCGAAACGATACTGGAACAGTTCAATAAGGAAGGGCAGCTACCCATGTACTATAGTGGTGGCATGAGGATTATTACAGACGACTTGCGGAGGAAAGGTAAGTTAATAGATTTCATAATATTTCATATGAAAATGTGATGGTATTCAAAGAAATATTCACGTCCATAAAGTATCTAAAATAGTAAAGTTACTTCACAAATATTGTACCATAAAAATGCAGCATAATGATATGAAACATGAAAATTTAATAGATAAAATCTCGACTTAGTGTAATAGTAAAGTTACTTCACAAATATTAAACCATAAAAATGTGGCATAATGATATAAAAAATGAAAATTTAATAGATAAAATTTCGGCTTATTTTTTACACTGAAATCAACGAGATAGAATTGAGTGCTTATATTTATTTTCATTTTCCTTCGCTATTATATCTAAGGCTCCGAAGTATCATGAAACGGTTTTGATTTCTTTTAGATGATAGTCGCACACTCTTTCGATTGCATGGTGGCATGAAAGTGATCGAGTCACATTTCCTGGTTTCAAGGTAAGTGGATGTCGATTTTTAATCAGTGAACTATTACATTAAGTGAGTCGCATGACTAAAGTAATTTTCTTTATTCAAGAAAAACAATTAATATACTTAAATACAACTGATTTTCGGACATATCACTCTATTGTTTATCAAAAGGTTAGTTTGTTTTAATGTATATGTAAATCTAGGACTGAGAGTATTTATACAATACTAGTTATGTTGTATAATCTTATCATTCGTAATTCATTACTCCTTTATGAACATAGAGAATTTATGCAATACTAGTTATGTTATATATTCCTTTTATTTATAAATCCTTATGTTCATATGTTTCAGGTGTTTCAGTGCGAGTCCGCGAAGCTTAGGTCGTGATGAGATCGACTTATGCGAGGCCACCATGGAAACTATGAAGTGCGCATGCGAAAACAACGGTAAACAATTACTAATATCATCATTTATAAATATTTATTTAGTCTAGTTGCCACTTGAGTTTTTATTGGAATTTACCTATTTAAGACATTTCTCGTTTAATTTGTAAGATGAAATTATAAAATAAAATATACTTGATCCGATAAAAATTCACTCGGGCGGTGCTTTGTTTTCACGCTTCCCCTAATATGTACTACATGTTTTTTTTTTTTTTTTTTTAATTTGATTCGAATATACCTTTGTTCACTTTAATACCAATATGAAAAATATAATAAAACACACAAATTTATAATAGAACAAACATCTTCCTAACTTTTTCAGAGGAGAACCAAATGCAGTTTCTTGCGCTGACAGACATCTTAAACAAACTGGTTCGATTCCTCGAGTCAAAAATGAAAACGGCCAAAGTCCTTAAGATACGCATAGCTGAGCTATTGCTTCTTATCACAGAAAACGACCTTACGCGACGCAAATTAATCGGCTGCCCTGATTTCACCAAGTGAGTTTAATCAATTGATGACATTAGTTCTTATCGTTCAAAGCCTATTTTCTCGTAGCTTTAATGATAGGTTCTCAAGTAAAGATTCATTAATTCATGAAATGTTGCCTGAACCTGAAATCCTAAAATCTTAACCGACATTTCTAAAATACATTCTAAAATGTACAAAATCCTCGATAGACTTTTATTTTAGAAAAGAGAACAAAATATTAATGTCTAATATTAATGTACCCTTATGTTGGACTTAACCAAATCAGTAATATCAAATTTCATTAATCAAAATGTTGCGATATTTTACAGGTTGATGAGCTGTCTTTTTGCCCAAATGAACACGAAAGGAGTAGAACTGGTCATCGTGTCTATTATCAATAACTTGGCGCTCACAAACAAGTATGTTAACACAATCAAATGAAAATGTGAAAATCGGTATGTCTATGTATATTCCTATCCATCCAAATTTATTGAATAGCCTTCAAACGAAACAATGGGCAATATTCATGTGTTTATAAGTTGATTTGATGATATGGAACCGCACTATTTTCTTGTTATAATTTGTTTTAGCCGAAATAATCTTTAGTTATTCTGTTTGGATTTTGACCGCAGCTAATGTTCACTTTGCATGTTCTTTTCAGGTTTAAATCGATGATGAGAGAACAGTCTAATGAGATGCTACCAGTGTTCGAAAAAATGATGGTGGGTTCCTTGAAATTATTAATTCTGTTTAAGATAGCCTTTTAATTTTTATTGCATAACCAATGTGAAGCGATTTTTGCTATTATTGACTTTTTTCGATTACTATCTTTTAAAAATGATTATAAATAAATTCTCAGGGTGTTACCAAAAAAATATACATTGTACAAATTGTTGTCGTATTTTCGCTGAAATGTTTGGCAAACAATATCTCATTTTCCAGCCGAAATGTTTTAAATCCTTTAACCATTTTGACAAACGAAGAATGATTAATCAAGTTATTAAACATTAGAAACATTAATGCATGCAACTAAATTAATTTCATAATTACAGACCAAAGAAAGTCTCAAGCTCAGTGTTCTGCCTCAGTGCATCTCAACGGTCACTAATCTCTGCGTCGACCCTCACCTTCAAGCTCTCATTGTGAAGCGCAAGGAATTATGGGATGCCTGCATCTCAGTTTTGGTATGGGTTTCTCTAGTAAAATCATATTAAGCCAGTTACGTATTACTATATAATCTTTTTTTTTTTGGTTTCATTCTTCACCTAAGCTTATTTCTATGTCAACTTTAAATCCTTAATTGAAAAATATTAGGAATTGTTATTCGGAAGAAATGACACTATCTGACGCGAATATGTACACCAACACCCACAAATCGCATTTATTCTGTGTCAGCCGGCTTTGCGCAGCTCTTAGTCCAAAAGAGACAAGACAAATTTCCGCGCCCAGTACCTCTAGGCTCATCATTTACAGATTTAATATTATAAATATGACCAAAAAAGAAATAGGCCATATAGTTAAAATATATCACATCATTACATTTTCACCTTTTTTTCAGGATAAACTCACGCTGAAACGCAATGAACCTGAAAGCGCCCAAGTCCTTTTCTCTCTGCTCGGCCTTCTCATCAACCTCTCTCAGAAAACCAGCGAGCAACTCGATCAACATGCGCTCAAATTGCTGACGTCATGCACTATTTTGATGACGTGTGATACGTTGAATGTGCAAGAACGCAGTTTTGTTGTGACGTCACTGATTTTGCACCATAGTCAATCAGCAAAAGAACGCCATGGTGATAAAGCGATTATTGAGCGAAGCATCGATGTACTGAATGTGAGTATAACTTAAGTATATGAACAAGAGTGCATGAATATGAACATAATTTGAATATAAGTATTAATTGTATCAAGAATATCATGATAATACATGTATTACTAATTCGTAAAGAAAACGAGATTTATGTCATCCATTCTCCCCGACTGGTAGCCTACACCCCTTAGGCATACTTTTGAAGCCAAAACGTGACAAATTATGATTAATCATTTTTTGTTGCTTTGTTCGATAACGGAAAGCCTACTTATTAGCCACGGCTTGCTATCACAAGCCGTGGGTATTGCGACCACTTTCTGTTGTTTAGTTAGTTAGTTGGTAATGTGTAAACTTTTTTTCCACCGCTTCTTCTCTAAGAGTTTTGAACCGATTGGGCTCAAACTTTTTTTCTGGCATCCTTGTGGGGTCCTCCATATGGGGTGTGCTTCTGTACGCAATTGTGCTTATATAAGCAGTTTAAAAAAATCGAAAATATATTTTGGTGACTGGAGTCGGACAGATGCTTCAGCAGGATGACGTGAGCGATAATATGAGATGTTATTCCTTGTGTGTATATTATGCGATCTAAGGGTTATTAAGGCATAATGTGGCTGAAGCTGATGGTGCAACAGCTGAAATTTTATTTATAAACAATCGTGATAGTTAACGCGTGTGAAAACGGGTATTACATAGATTGGTTGAGGGTGTCGGCTGTGTTCTAGGAAATCTGGCTCGGGTACAATATAAAAAGCAAAAGTAAGATGCAAAATTTTGTTAATGAATTAGATATTGTTATAACCTTTTTAGCCACGGCTTGCGAAGCAAACCGGGGTTTGTCCCACCACTTGGTCGTTATTGATTGGAACATATATAAATATATTTATTTGTTTGTTTAGTTCGTTAACTTTTTCTAGAAAGTGCTACTCCTCTAAAAGTTGTGTGCCGATTTTAATGAAACTTAGTTCAAAATATTCCTTGAGAGCTTGGGTATTTCAGTTGTGCTTTATAAGCATCTATTGCTTATATAAGCAAAGTTATGACTGCTTATATCTTACATTATAAGTGTACAGGTTGCACTTGTCATCATTTATGCTGAGACGATGTGATTATGACGTCATAATTGAACATGTTCTGCTGTGTTTTATTTATGTGTACAAATTTTACACACCATTCTATTGCGATCGTCAAATACATATATATATTTATATTTCTTTCGCTGTGTATTTAGACATATTTTTACATGAAATCTTTCATTCCTTTTCAAAATCGGTATGACACACGTCAGTTAAGATATAGAAGAATATTTCTCGCTTTATTAGTTGTTCTACAAAAATAACCGATGACAAAAAGTATATACACTGTGTATTATATTAAGCATTTTTGATGTTTTTAGGTTTAGAGTGTCTGTCCATCCTTTCTTTTGTAAACACCATGACTCGAGAACGGATTGGCATAGAGACTCAATGTTGGCCTCTTATGAAAGTGCTGGACCTACGTGCCTGATATTTTCGACCTCGTTTGATCAACTTCTGATCGCGCATGCGACAAATTTGACTTTTACTGTTCATGTGATATCTCGTGATCAAATTCCAGTCGCCGATTTTTAACATTTAAGGCGATATCTGATAACTTATATGCCTCGAGACTCGATGTAAGGCTCAAATTGAATGATGTGTGGAGTTTTTTTAACGACCCTTAATATGTGTTTGTTTTAGCAGTAGCTCCATGTAATTTGAAAGTAATCTACGTCGAATAAATTAATCATTTGGTCGTATGCTGAACGCTAAAATGTCGAGCGCTTCACTTCAAATGTGAATCCCTCAAGTCGCCATCGTCCGTTTTAAGCCTGATATTACCCGTATGAATTATTTCGTCAGATGTAAATTTTTCGTCTCTTTACTTTAGCAAGATGTGGCACACTGTCCTTGGACAGTCTTGTTATTTCTTTACTTCCAGGGTGATTCGGACTCGAACAAGAAATCGGGAGTGAAGATCTTAGCAATTTGTAATCAAAACAATGAAGAGGCGAGAAACGTAGTTGTTCATCATTCGCAGGGTAAATAGATGTAGAGCATATGCTTTTAACGTGTTTCGAAAAATCAATAGTAGGCAACCTTCTGAATCGCACTTGAACATAGATCTGGTCAATATATAAGCATCTTGATATGAACCGTTCCTTTTAGTAGGGGTCATAAATGTAAACAAAAGTGTCTAAACAATGTTGTCCATAGCCTGTGAGTTTTGCTAAATTAGTGTAAATGAGTTCTTGATTCAGTGATGCCAAAACTATGACATGTAAAAAGTCATTCAAAGTGTACAATTCTATTTGTTGCTTCACTTCAGGTCTAAAGCTCTTACTGCAGCAACTCAAGCACTCGGATGAAGCCGTAATTGGCAATGCCGCATTATGCCTGGGCCATTGCGCCATGTCCTCTAAGGCGTTTTGCAAGAAATTGGCGACAACTAACATCATAATGGATTTGCTGGTACTTGCTCGCGATGCTAGGAAACCGACGGCGCAACACAATTGTGCCATATTGATAGCGAAGTTGTGTCAGGGTGATACAAGGTAAGGAGGTGTATTTATATATGACTATTCAGAAGAACCTTAATACTCTTGTAAAATATATGTTTTGTATGACCACTCTCATATGATATATATGGTAGTATATGATATATATATTTAACTTGTTTTTGAGTAATCGAAATTGTGAATATATCGGGAGTGATTGCATTCAGTCTTTACGGATGGTTGTAGGGCAAAAGCCCCGTAGGGCAAAAGCCTCGTAGGGCAGAAGCCCCGCGATTTTTGATTTTTGATAATTTATAAAATATATCGATGATATATTTTTATTCAAGCAAATCACAATAATGAGTGCAACTATTTACAACTCAAAAACATCTCATTAAACGGCCCTATTATTTAAATGATCGGATTAGCTGGATGCTTGTATGAATTTATAATTTTCGCTATTGATTACAACATTAACTCGATAATTGCAATCAGCGATGCGAATTCAACATTTCTATAGTGCCTTCGTTTAATAATAATACTTACCGTAATAACCGGTGTATAACCCGCACCGGTGTATAACCCGCACCCCACGAAAATCGAGAAATATGTTTTGAAATCCGGTGTATAACCCGCACCGGTGTATAACCCGCACCCTGAATTATCATTTTCCGGAAATTGTAAATGTTACTCTATAACCCAATGCAGAGGCTTTGAATATGCTGAAAGTGATCATTTCTTCCCTTATCAAGGCCGTAAAAACTTAGTAAAAGGCTAGATTAAAGATTTTAACCGATATTGTATAGATTAATTACTATAAAATTGAACGCTACTTTATGTTTTATGTTTTTAAAATCGATGTATTACCCGCACCGTTGTATAACCCGCATCCGGGTGTTTTGTTTGTAAAATCGATGTATAACCCGCGGGTAATACACCGGTAATTACGGTATTCAAAGTCATAAAACAAACAATATTTGCGCTTAGAGAAATAAAAAATTATCAAATTCATTTTTGAAATCGCGGGGCTTTCGCCCTAGCTGCCAAAATCGCGGGGCTTCTGCCCTACGGGGCTTTTGTCCGCGCACCTTTACGGATACAGTCTAACGACGTTCTACATTCTATATATCTATCCGTCCTGGATGTATCCATTTCTAATTCCGGGTTGCTTCAAATAAGGCTTTTTAAAGATACTTCAGACATTTTAACTGGATTCTCACACAAATATATGCTTCGAATCTCTATCCTTCAAATATGTTTGTTTCAGACATCTGAAAAAGCTGCGAGAATTACATGGACTTGAAATCCTTCATGGTGTGATGAAGAATGTCAGGGAATAAACTATAGTCGTGTACAAAGAGAAGTTGGTTTAGAAACGTGACCAACGAATGAAACCTTTATATTGTGTTCATTTATGTATAATTCTGTGTGTCATTGATAAATTGTTTAATTTCTCATAAAATGATTTATTTGTTGTCCATGAATACAATCTAATAATAAATGATCAATTTAATTTTGAAAAAAATAATAATCACAATATGAAAAGTGAATATATGGTCACTTTGATAAGAACTGTTACATACAATTATAAATAGGTAAAATTTCATGTGTTAATGTATCTTTGTGTCATTGGCAAATGTTCAATTTGCTTTAGAATATTCCAATTGAATAAAAATCCGTCCAGAATTTGGTTGCTTTATTATTTTCATTTTCTATAAAATCAACAATCATACACCTATATAAGCTATGCATTTATACACTAAATACAGGTTCTTTTCTGTATTTTCTATCCATTTTTCGTCAATTGATTAAACTCGGACATAATCAATATACCCGTTTGTAGTGAACTACAAGCAGGAGACAATAATATTGTGCCGATAGTCTTCATATTAAAGCAGAACAATCTATTAACTCTTGTTGTAATTCAGTATAATCCGACATACACGTAGCACCTCTTTTGTTATTAATCATTTACAAGTTATTTGATAAGTTGTTTTACAATTTGATTTGACTGATTTTATTTAACTTTAATTTAACTTTCTATTCAAGTAAGCATACAAATATATCAATCAACGATCAATAAATTTAATGTTACTATGGCACTTAGATCAAGCACAAAATCATGTGACAAGCATCTCGGCTTAAGGAACACTTAAATGCACGCATTCACCTTAATTATCATAAATTGAAAGACATTCACAATTTATTGAACAAAATAAAATAAAACCCGACAATAAATCCAAGATTTATTATCTTTGGCAAAAAAATATCTTGCGTCGCTAAGCAAACACTTAGCATGTAAAACATTATTTGTGTTGCTTTACAAAGTTCAACAAAGTGAGCGCACTATATCACATATTTTGACTTAGAATAAACATAATTTATAGCTTAGATTTTTTATGTCCGCTTGTTGTTTTGCCTTTTCTTTCGCATCGTCTTCCCAATTATATGCCTTTGAATTCTGGTGGTCTAAAACAGAAACAAAATATGGATTGAAATTGGTTTGTCTGAAAGTCATTGCAACAGAGTTACAGATTTGGCAACAGGTACTGCACTCCGAAAAAAAAAAACAAATATACATGTTATATGTTTGATCATAATAAAGTTCACAAACTAAACTAAATATTGATGATAACGCATATGTAAACTGCCCATAAAACAGGCAAGATAATATTCAATTTAAATTATGAAATTCTGAAATTCAAAACTATTATTTTAGAACAAGAATTATGGGGGCCTTAAAACACCGGGAGAGAGTTGCCTTATTCTCCGCCATGTATCAAAAGAGTTATACTATTCATTAGATATATTAAAACGTATAAGCTGAAGATACAGACCTGGAATGGTCCATGGCACGCTAGTTGTATAAAGGCTTTGAGCAGCGTCGATCTTCACCGTCTCTCCACTGATAAACGAGGCAGCGGGCGATAAAAGGAAGCATATCACTCCTGACACCTGGTAGTTGTAAGAAGAAAATGTAGATTTACGGCCAATTTTTGAATTAGAGGATTGACAATGAATTAACGTGCAAGTGTATTAAAGTTCAATTAAAATGTAAATAGCACAATTTATGTTAAATGTACGGTGATTTGAATCTCGCCAATGAGCAAAACACAACTTTTACATTGTTTTAATGATGTCAAGTGACACATGATGTGGGAAATAAATATGAATCGCTGTGTGCTGTAAAATCGCTTTTCCAAACAATCTGAGTATTTTAAAATGGCGAAATCTGTCTAAATAATTACTGCTGCTGTAAACAATACAAGAATAAAAATAAAATATTAGTTTTTGAAGCATTACCTCCTCGGTATTGCCTAAGCGTTTGGCGGGTATGGAAGGTATAGCAGCTTTAAACATGTCGCGTTCACCATAATTTGCAGCCGCCGTATCCGAGTAAATAGTGCTTCCCTAACACATAATTAAGATTGTTATAGCATAGAATGTTTAATATTTGAGGGAATCAAAATTGAGAATTAAAACATTTTGGTTAAACCCTGTTTTACACCTTTTCAACATTGAATTGGGTGCATATCCAATAAGAGATTCTTCTTATTTTATAGTTTTCAATTATTCAGAAAACCGTTATAGACTAGTAGATTTGAGGTCAAAAATGGCCGAACCTAGACAAAATTCGAACAGAAATGATTTTATGTCTGTCGTTAAGTTCAAACATTCTAGTTTAACCAGAAAAAAGTCCCATTCGATCTAACGGGCGGAAATTATTTTTTTTACACTTTATTAACACCACCCAAAATTCCATTGTAGAGCCCTGAGTTCAGGCCGCTTCTTATATAACGTATGATATCCAATTTCAAAGGCTCCAAACCTATATATTTTGTTTCAAATACGTATAATTTAATGAAAATACAATTAATAAAACGATTTTACAAATACATTTGAAAAAATAAGTGAATTAATTACTTTTTGGGAGGTTTTAAGTCTTGTTTTTTAAAACAATTTTTGATATCTTAAAAAATAAACAACAATCTTCTCAAGCTTTCAAGTTTTAACCAACGCTTCCTTATGGGGTCCCCAACATAAATTGTGCTCTGTATGACGACCGAACCGTTGTGGTCGCCATGGTGGACTTCGCAAAAAACCGCCAATTTGGTCTTCTATATAGTAAAAAACTATTTGCCGTTGGACCTATCTCCTCCCACAGTTTTGGTCATAGAGCTTTCACATTTGAAC
>LQRL01109007.1:0-15025 GCA_001703475.1 Hydroides elegans | reverse complement strand
TTAATCCCTTCTGTTCACGCAAATAACCCCTATAAAATCGAACTATTTTAAAAAAGCGAGCAGGTTTATTCTTGAAAAAGATATCATAATGTTTATGGCTCAAATCTTGTTTTATGTTTCAATTCATACTTTGAACTGATTTTACTTTATAGCCTGCTATTTCCTTTAGACGTGAGAATCGGTTACGGTCATATGAAAAACATCATAAATAAACTTTAAACCTCAATTTAAAGAAAACTGCTATATCGATATATCTGAAAATTCTATGGAGTCTAGGTATGTTATAGGACAATATAATTGTGAATTTGCATATCATTCCATTGAAAAATAAATCATTGAGCAATAAAGTTTTAAAATATTGTGTCGTCAAATTGAGAATCTATTGCGGTCAGTCTCAATCACAGTACACTATTAGACCAATAAGCCTAGCTAATACATAGATTATATCCATCATGAATATTGAGGATGACAAGTGATCAATATAATCTATGTATAAGCACTATTGTACTAGTTGTATGGTACTTTTATTAAGACTGACCGCAATAGATTCTCAATTCGAACGGCACCAGGTGTCATGCTTTTGTTACTCAAAGAGTTATTCTTGATAGAAACGTTTTGCAAATTGAACTTTGTATTGTCTAATAACATACCTAGACTCCATACAATTTTCAGCTATCTTGGTATAGCAGTTTTCTTTAAATTGCGGTTTAAAGTTCATTTATGATGCTTTTCATATGACCGTAACCGATTCTCACGTCTACTTTATGTTGTAAACATAGTTATTTTTGATATAAACTTCCAATCATTGTGATAAGGAAATCAATTCACAATAAACAACCGCTTTTCACACATCATAATGAATATATTGAAAACTATAGACTTCTAGGTCTTGACTTCTACATGTAGGTCAAATATTCTATGATTATTTGGTACTAGGATATTTAACTATTGCAAGCACATGTTTTAATGTCTTAAATGGCAGAGAAGAAGACACCAACATTAAGCGATAACGAAACGGAACATTGTTTGGTTCTGTTAGGTTGAAACCATATCCTTATGATTCTGGTGATATAAAACTTATGGATAGAACGTTACTTAGAAAAACAAAGGATAAAAAAGCCAGCGATTTAACAAAAAGAAAGAGTAAAAACCAAAACGTTCATGTAATTTACGGTTATTTTTATGTCGTGATACTTTAAAAAGATACAAACATATTCTTGTACACTTCTGGATGAATGTATGTCTTGATTCTTTTTTTAAATCTAACTCAGCATAAAAAAGCTCGAAACTGCATGAACACTTTACAAAGCTCGAATTTTGCGTGAACACAGTTAAAAGAAAATAGTAGGAAATTTTCTGGATTTTGATTTGCGTGAACACGCCTATAGTGTCGTCAAATAAGGACAACTCATGATGGAAGAGCTTTCTTTTTTCGAAATTATAACGACGTTGTATTCGAGTATCAATATAATTGTTATCATATTTCATTATACAAAAGCCTGTTAAGATCAAACTGCAAAAGTTTGAAATAAGTTTGTATGATCCACCAAGCCATTGCCTTTCGTTAATATTTAATAGTCGCATCTGGCCTTATCGAGGAAGTGCTGAATTTATCGACATCTGTATATGTATGGAACGACACTCGTCCTCACATTGCGTGATAGAGTAATTGAATAATTCAATCATCACGAACTGGCTGGCGAAACAAGGCTACCGTCTTACAACAAAAACAAGTTTGGGTAACAAAGTACACCAGTACCATTTTTTAAAATGTGTTCTATATAATCATTTTTTATATGAACCATTATTAATAAAACGAAATTTATTTTTCACAATATATATCTTCGTTTAATACAATAATAAGTTTCGCAATTTTAAGATATTAAGAGCGTTTGGATCCGGAAGATACGTCCACCTCAATAGACTCAATAGGAGTGTATATGCTCCTTCTTTCCATGGTACAAGTTGTAGATGTAAATGAATCTGCACATTTTAACATATGATTAAATTCAATCTGACTAAAACATCATATCACATGTTTTTTTCCAATGCTACAATATATTCGATAATTTAGCTTTAGGTATTTTATTGTCTTCAGTGAAGTTTTATAGTATTTTTTTGTTTAATCATAGTGATCACAATGCAAAACTATTCGAAACGGTGGGTATGGTATCACATTAATTTTTCAACAAATTAAACATACAACAATGTCGTATTCAGTTGATATCTTAATATGATCAATAATTAGTTATGCTAATTCATGCCAAATTAAGAAATTGTAAGCTAATAAAAATATCAAATTTTACCTCCGATTCGTTGGCTTGTGTCACATTTGCATACATGTTGGATTTAAATCCATATTTAGATTTAATCACTTATGTATATTTATTAGATTGTTAACAATCACATTTGCATACATGTTGGATTTAAATCCATATTTAGATTTAATCACTTATGTCTATTTATCAGTTTGTTAACAATCTAATCCTTCTCTGCTCAAAACGCATAACGTAAAAAATCCCATCCAACTAGATATCATTAGATATAGATAAAATGCTTCACAGGAAAATGTATCCAAATGTACATCAAGTGAGCAGCGACTTGAGTATTCCAACAAATATATATGACTCCCCAGTAGACACATTAGTGAATCATGATGTTATGCGGAACTTGTATCCTTTGCATAAGGTCGGGGTTCACTGATATAAGTTATAGATTTATGTCATAATTCTTTGATAATTAAAACTTTTATTCAGGGATAAAGCCATATACTCACCACAAATAACAAGTATAATGTTTATAGAACATATATTTTGCAATAAATATTAATTCGATTTATTGAAACTTTCACAACGTATTATTTCTTATATTATCTAAAGACTTGTTTTCAAAAAGCAATACTAATCAATGGTTCAGGAGCACTAGCCAGTTCAAGATGATTATCCTCAAATTTTGACTTAAAACTTAGGGCAGTAAAAGCATGGTCATCGATTCATCGAGGCAATATAATGATTTGCCATCAGTTCATCGTCGGTAACCTGTAGCTATGACAACTTAACCCCGTGCGGGATGACATACATAACCATTACAGAAGCTCTTCCGGAGCAGTGGACTTGCTTTACAGAATATGCGATAACTTATTCGCCGAGGCGCCCATACGCCCTTTGGCGCCTATCGGCGCGGTGTAGCTGAAGAGGAACCCGACGAAAATATCAAATGGCGTTATGCGAGAATTCTCCGACCAACAAGGTGAACTTCGTTTGCCAAATTTGCCGAAATTTCAATCCAAAGTATTGAAAATTAACAAATATATTAACCAATTAAGGCTTATACTTTCTTTTGGCGGATAGTGTATGCTTAGATAACCTGGTGATAACTTGCCATTTCGTCATCGTAATTTGTGTGATCACCGATTACTATAAACGTTAACTGGTAATTACGTCATGATTCATGGACATCTCCAAGGTCATAAACTATTAGGTCATGATATGTCTTCTCTTCCCATTTTTCACAAGAACTTCTTTTTAAAAAATACATGTTACTAAAGGTCTAAACACATAGGATGCATTAGCGTTAGCATCAACGTTAATGCATTTTATGCTTTAAGCATTTTTGAAATGCATTAAGGATTCGTTAAGCATTTGAAATGCATTAAGGATGCATTAACGAAGAAGCAGGCATCCGATAAGATATTTCAATAAGTTGGATGATTTCTCTTTATCTGAGTTAATAAAATGCACTGATTTCAGTACGAATTCGACCCAGTTAATTAATCTATTATAATTCCCAAATTCAAATAAAACAAACCTTATTTCGATTGTTTATGAAAAGCTCCTAATTATGACGTAACAATATAGATATATTTAATTTAGAATGACGTTTTTTGCAGTAACGCATGTTTCTATGTGAGTCTAAATGCTTAATGCATAATGCAAACGCTAATGCATCGTTAACGCACTTTCATAATGCTTAATGCATAATGCTAATGCTAATGCATCCTATGTGTTCAGACCTTTATGTGCTCATTTGGCAATTTTATGTGTTTTCATGGGACTTAGCCTGAAGAGTCGTAAACCGAGAGCACTGTTACCTTTGTTTTTATGACAAAATCTCCGAAAATGTATATTTTAATCAAAACATAATACTGATAATATATATTTGAATTTGTGCTGGCATTTGTCCAGAAAATGAAGACATATCATTCATACAGTTTTTCAAAAAAAACTCAAATTTTCGATGTTCCCAAAGTGCAAATTCCTCAAATTTAGAGATTTCTTCCCTTCGTAAAAAAACATACTTGTATACGATGCATTTTATAACATCTACATCTTACACACAATAAAAAATATCTAGATAGACCTTAGTGAACTTTTTAGATTAAGCAATATACATTGTTACTATGATAGGGATAAAAATGGTGAGTCAAATTAAAAAATGTCATATTAAAAATCACATTTTTTAATTTGGCAAGTACAAATAAGTTTAAACTGTTAAATGGTTCAATGCCAATTCACTATTTTCATAGACACTCATGTTCAAGCGATTTAAACCCGAGGCCTCCGCTCTCACCGTTTCAAACAGTCTTTCCTCAAGACACGACACGGCAAGCGGATTGAAGTCAGCATGGAATTTATTGATAAACATTTTGGTCGATGATTTGAATTGCCATAAATCACGAACACCTGGTATGCAAATATCTCTTGAGTATTTGCCAGCACATGGTTGGTCGTTGTATCCCCTCCAGTTCTTGTATCGTGTGAATCCTCGTAGTTGATCTTGATTACCTGCAAGTTATAATATCTATGCTTTGTAATTATCACATGTGAATTATATAAATACAATCTAGACACCAATCGCTTATAGTGAAAAAGAAACCTTATAAATAATAATTGAGTTGCGAAAGTTTTATTTGCCCGTAAAGATAAAAATTCTAAGTACACTTTTGTAATTTTAGGGTTCCATGCACAAAGATACTCAACAGAATTGTTCAATAACATGAAAACATAAAAAATAATACGCTACAACTATTAAAGTATGTATGTAATGTATTGTGCCGTTTCTCAAATTACTGCCGTATAACCCACATCGGTGTTTAACCTGCATCCCATGAAAGTCTAGAATTATGTTTTAAAATCCTGTTTATAACCCTCAATGTCGAGTATTTTGCATAATAACCCGATGCCAATGCCTTATTTATGTTGCCGGTTCTTAGTCTTTCTTGGAAAAATCCACAAAGACATGACAGCAGCTCAAATTAAATACTATTATTGATATTGCGTCGATGAATAAAAACAAAAAAAAATTGTTTTATATGTAAATCCAAAAGCGTGTGGTTAATGCTTAGAACACGAAGTTACCCGCACTGTTGTATTCACCGCACCTGTGAATTTAGTATGCTTTATCCCGCGGGCTATATACCAAAAATTACGGTAAAACTCGGTTTTTATTGTTCATATTGTGCACTTGGAGGGGTGTGGATATTTTTACTTATCTTTTAATAAATTCGGTTAAATGTGCTATTAAGCTATACCAAAAAAACATGGTTGATTATGTCATAGTAGTAAGGGTTGACTTAAGTTGTGCAAGGTGTGGCACACTGTCCTTGGACAGTCTTGTTATTATAATTCAGCAATCCAAACCTGTATATGACCCGGGGACCTTGAGCTGAGGACTGAATTGCAAAGGATTAAACAGGTGCTCACTAGCGTGGGACGTGTCGCCGGCCCACTGTTGAAGCGCCATTCCGATCTGGATTTGAGTGATAAATCAATTGAGATAAGGTTAGCATGAACTGGTGGGTTTTGGTTTTCATAAGAGTGACTCAATTAACCATTATAAGTGAACCACAAAACTGAAGCAGCAAGTATTTAATATACATTAACATATTTTTTTGTTTTTCTAAGGCTTTGATTACATGAACTATTTGAGAATATTCCTGTTTCGTGTGTAGAAAAATCAAACAAATCAAACAAAATCGAAACTGACTTTTACCAAAAGTCTATGTAATTAAAGCGTATTCGACAAACCGGGTTGTGCAATAAATAGTCGACAAATGCTCGACTAGCAGCAATGTGAGGCTGTCCCTTGGTCCACGTGATATTGTGGGCGAATGGCACCTTATTCTTTTTCACGCCCGGTTTGGTATACTTGGGATGATTCGGCAACTGATCCCGTTCTGTTTGATATGACCATTTTAATCGCGATCGTATGGAAGGATTCTGTCTGCAATGTGAAGGTTATTTCAATTAATATAGTTTAGGCCAATTTTTTATTTATTTATTTATCAATCACGATCCCACTTTTACTGCTTACTCAAGCGGTATAAAGCTGAATTTTGTCTTAATTTTAAATAATTGTCTTTGTTAACATCAACAGAATCCAAAAGAGATATGTACAGTTACTTTAAAAATAAGTTTGTGCTAAAAATTAAGTAAAACATAGTAGATATTTGTAAAACATAACAATATATTATTTCTTAAGCCATTATTATCTTGCTTTATACCTTTTTAATTATAAAAAGCTCATTTAAATATGATCCCACGCAGTGTACAGTAAATTGTTATTCAATAGTAATACATTAACATATGCTGATATGTTCACGTGGTTTTTATGATAAAACCATGATTCATAAAACCTACGTTCTGAATAATGCGCCTTCAATATCATTAGCACCATTGTATGAAGACAATATGCGAACCAATTCTAGATTCGTTTTGAGCGGAAATTCTTGACCAGTCAAGTTGATGAAATATTTCCATTTCCCGTACTTCCAAAGATCCTACAGAAAATGTCATGTGCATATTAAATGGGTGTTTTCATCGATTGCTTGACCACATTATATATAATATTTTGGTAGTCTGCATATACAATTAGTTATAGGATAAAGCCAATTTATGTTCTTACTTTAATCAAATATAAAACATTGACGTACGCTTTCTTGTCGTTCCAACATAACATATTTAGGTATCAATAAACAAAATAGAGCTTTTTAAATTCACCTTCATACAAACTATTTCTGGCTCAACCACGGAATACCAACCCCATACCACATCAACTCGTCTGGATGCAAGAAACCTGCAAATGGCATTAAGCACATTGTCACATTGCAAACTTTTTCTAGCTTTTTTCCTTTCCAATGTATCCCCTATTGGAAACCAAACCCATCCAGCGGTTGGATTGCATTTTTAGTTGCCCATAGAGAATACATTAGAAGGTTTGTATGGGAAAATAACAAAAAAAGCTTCCAATTTGACGAGGCACTAATTGCATTTTAATTGTAACCGAATTCTCTTAGATATTCATATTTATCAAGGCAACGTGTACGTAATACTTGCTAATATATTTTATCAATTGTTACAGTTTAACCCTTATATATATATTCATATAACATTCATTTAACATTTTATTTATCACGCCTTAGCATTATTATTTCACGCTTTATCTCATACATTAACTTCATCCTATTTTGTTGAGGAAGCCGTTTTTTTAATAATATGTGGGGAGGGGGGAACGCAGTACTTATAGATAGGAACTTTTTATTGTGCTATTATTGTGCTATTGTATTATTATTTTCACAAAACTTATCTAAATGTTTTATTCATCCATTTATATACTTTCGTTAATAAATCTACTTTATGCATGTAATGTTCAGTGAAAGCATCAAGTTTATCACCTTACGGAACCTGTATCAGGCATGAAAAACTTTCATAAACACTATAACCACAAATATCCTTACACATTATCGAAACACTTGACCAGCTTCTTGGCTGTATCATAGAGTTCTGGCGGAGATGTTGCATCAATGTGAAGGCAGTAATAGTTCTGAGGCCTATATATCGCCCGCAGTAATCTCGCTGCTTGATCGAGATCTTTAAAGATGAGAATACTACAAAGCGAATAAATAAAGTATTTGTGTAAAAAGTACAGTGTTTACTGCACATTTGTGTGTTTGTAAACCGCTGGATAACATGTAATGAAAATTTGTCTACGGGAATGCAATCGTTCAACCTAATTTTACAGATTTACGAATCATATTATAAATTTTATAGTATGAGTATCTACATTGAAAGGTGTATTTCGAGACAAAGCAATACCATACCTGAACGCAATTCGGAAGTTATTTTCTTCTGTGTTCACAGGTACATTAATGTAATTTGAGCGGAATGAATTACATTTGTCCAGCTCATTTGACAACTCAATCAGGCTTTGGCTGGCATTCCTGTGTGTTTAAAAAGTGGTATGTATAATCTGAGCATCACAAAACAATATAAAAATATAACAATTAAAGGATCCGGGAAAGGGTTGGTGAATGCGGTCCTGGGATCGGTTTTTGTCTCAATATCTGTATACATATTTTTCCTTGTTACTACCTTAATAAATTAATCTTGATAAAGGTTCTATAGAGTTATGTGCAAGGGGTTAGCAATTTAATAGATCGCGATACCCCTATTTCAAGAATATCCCCATATCAAACATGTTTCAATAAGGCGTTTATTGTATGGCGAATAATTCTATTACGCCATTTTTATTGGAGTTACGTTAATTTTAATTGTAAACATATACTTATGTAGTTCGAAGCAATTTAGGTGAAAGTGATACTACAAAAATTATAAACTATTGGAGGTTAGTTAGTCTTAGCACAAGTTAAAAATGCTTCAATATTTCTCAAAGCGTCGCTTTACGCATTTCGGACACGTTTCCGGGAGACTATTAGATATACGGGAAGACCCGGATAAGGCTGTATTTGCAAGTAAACACTTCAGGTAGACGGTTAGATCAGTTTAATTGCATTTCACAGCCGCGTCGGTGCTGCGCGACTGATCGAAACGGAATGGCAACAGGGTGCCAGTGTGCAGTTATACGACCAAACAGCACGGAAACGACAATTTGCGAGTGAGCTTTACGCCCTCTGTGCCTCAGATATACTACGAAGCGTTTGCTATGGACCATGTTAATTTGCATGCACGTAAGTGGTGTACACTATTGTTAATGGATAAGAGCAGGTTCAATAAAAAAGGCTCCATTTTCGACATGTGATCGACCTGTCCGAGTGCGGAGACACCAGATTCAGTGCTTTGATCATGGAACCATCGTGCAATATGACCGATACGTTTGAGGGTCAGTCAAGGTGTGGGCTAGTATCTGTTTCAATGATCGTATAGAGCCATATGTCATTGCTGGAGGGTGACTGTCATACGATAATAGGAGACATTGTTTATCCTACAGTTAGAGCTACTGCTGATTCATCTGGCAATGAGGTTGGTGCAATGCATGATAATCCATACCTTCATGTTGCTCACGCGGGCAGGAGTATATCGAGGAGGCCAAAATCGAGGTTATGGACCGGCCAGCGGTTTTCAAGTATTATATTTCATTTAACACTGTTGAGATTTTGAAAAAAAACGCATCAAAGTGCGCGAACAACCTCCACAGGCTCTACCGGGACTAGCCCAGGCAAGGAGAAATGAGAGGTCATTCTTCAACTTTTTGCTCGTAGGCTGATGCAAAGCATGACCCATGGTGTAAAAAGGATGGATGGCCATACCAGTCACTAAGGTATCATTTCGAACACTTAACCTAAGCTGTTGTTCACATTGTTAATTTGCTTCGTTGGGATTTATCATTTTGATTTTGGGGTATCATCTTTATTAAACGAGCAAAATAAACACACCAATATTACATAATCGGTTGTTGGAGTTTTTAATCGTGCTATTTTATTTACGGTGCAATTTCATACAAATTATTATGAAAGTAAAAGAATCACAAAAATATACCTTATCAATCCTTCTTGAACTTCGTCCGCTCTTTTGTATGTCTTCTTATCTCCGTTGAATAGTCCTTCACAAGAAACACTTTTAACCTTGTAAATAGGAATGTTAGACTTCTGTGTATATGATATTCTGTCTAAAGCGTCACTTGCCTTTGCACTTTTTGGCAATGTTGTGTTAACGAAATTCCGGTTTTTGTCAAGATATATTCCACTATTTTCCACAGAAACATATTTATGTTTGGTGGAAAACGTTTTGTTTTGCCAAAAATATATAGTTAGACACATCAACCAAAGAATCAAATGGCATGTTAGTTTACGTTTTTTAGTCAAAACGTAATAGTTTTCAAATATGTTCATTTTTAAGTCACTGTTGCTCTATACAATAAACGCACGAGTTTCTTATAACGTTTTGTTTCATTTGATTTATGGTATATACGCATATAAGGGAAAATGTATTTTCTAAGCAACTTTTATATTCAAAGTTCCTATACAATGTTGTATGTCTTAGCTCGACTCTTACGTTAGCATTTGTAGAAATTTTAAAGATAAATTAGATTAAAGCATCAATAGATATAACATTTGAATTGTTATGATATTATTTGTATAAGATTGAATTATTATGTTGGCACTGATAAATCTTATGTTTTTTTAACGCACATTAATTCGGTGAATTCGGATAATTCACTTTATTATCTACTACAACTTGTATCCTTAACGACGTTATTAAATAGATTTTTCTAATATTTTCCACTTAAACTTTATTTTAAGATGTATTGCCTTTATATGTGTAATTCCTGATCTCTTTTGCTCCCTGTTTCTGTTAACCTGTTAACTGCATTTACGTATTGCTTATTTACTGCATAAATAAACTCTATATGATTTTTGCGTTGATAAATCTTTTGAATATCTTGTGAATAGATTGTCCTTGTGGATCATTGCGATGTTGTTGTAGTTCATTCAACATTGTTGTACAAATATAAGCGTTGTACAAATATACACGACTTACCAGGACCCTTATTGCCGATAATCCGTGATTTGCACTATGAAGTGCACATTGGGGGTTGAACAAAGGTGTACATTTAACGCAAACATATATTTATATATTCTTGGAAGTTACAGTTTATATCTGAAACCTATGAACTATTTTTTCCATGTTCGAATTTTATCACTTGTTTGTCGTTATGATTTTGCAAAGCAAGTAATATGGATAACTAAATTAAACGTATGGCATGACTTAGATAATGTTGTTCATAATATTCATGTATTCAATTTACTGAATAATCTTTACATTACTTTTTTTGTAAAACACTCTTTGGATTCTTGCTCTCTATATTACTGCTGATAATTGATGTCATAACCACAACAACGATTTCGTTTAATAAACTCATGTATAATACACAATATTCGTTAAAAAAGGTCAAAGACCTGACTAATGTTTTGATTTAATATAAACAAATTTAAACTTCTTTATGCTAACATTTCATTTTTGGTGTGTGCCGCAGACTGTATGCGATATATGAATATATGTAAAAACGTTATTCAATAAAATTTGAACTTTACATATTCATCAAAATAATGATATACTACTTAAGGTAAGTCAATGACGAAAATGAAGCAATGTCCGAAGCAAATCAATTTGAGTTGAGGTAGTTACTTAAAATAATCCCATTTTAAATGCTAAAGAGCCCCAAAGTTGACAAATGTGTCAAATAACTTTTTCAAGTTAATTTATATATAACTTTATATTGAACAGACACATTAATAATTAATACTCAGGTTTGCAACATTGATTCGACTCGCTTAATATATTGCGCTGAACCTTATAGTTAGATAATTAATGAGCATTGAATAATATGGTATAATCCAGAGGTGACTGAGAACCAAAAATTTACTTGGAGATTCACAAAAAAAATAGTCACACAAAGGGATGTAGTTCTATCGTGAGATTGGGATCAGCAACAAACGTGTACAAAAATAAGCAGTAGGTGCAAATTCAAACTTTCAATAACATTTTATGAAAGAAGTTTTTAAATTTAAGATTCATAATAGAAGACTATTTAATTACTACGAGATAAATACATCTTGGACAATGATATACAGAAAAGAGATTATATAAATTTTAAAAAATGTTACCAAAAACTGATGAGCAATGCATGAGATAAGAAATTTCCTTTTAGCATGATGGTATATTGTCAAATTGTTTAGTTTATCCACATATAAGTTACTGTCGCTGAACATATTAAGGTTTTTCTTATGATCAGCTGATTATCATTGACTATTCCGATTGATTTAGGTTTAGATATTACACTTTAATGATATGAAGAATACGAAAACCTAATAATTAGAAAACATTGTCATAAATGAGTGCCGAAAATACTGCAGTGTAAACATTTTCAAATGCCATTAGAAGATGCATATGAAAATTGGCAGCATACAACACCTGAATTTTGCACACAAATAAACATGTTCTAATAATAAAGACCTGAACTGCACTCATAAAAGGATAACGAGGTCGAATCAGCAGTGATGTGAATGAATTTTGTCTAGCACACACGAACAAGAACAAAGCATATCGGAGCAAGTAACCAAAAAAAATTAAATCACTCAATAGCAGCGATATCCGACATATGTATAGTAATATAAAACGGCATGTCCCTTAATGATTGTGATTGTTACACGAAGTGCAAATGATTTGATTTGAAATCATTAAAATGTAAGTAAATGCTTATGTATATTAAAGCAAAAAAGAATTGGTTATGAATTTATTTGAGTACTCACGAAATGACACTTGATTTCATAAAACAATTTGTAAAACTGAAATATTTTTTTGAATACAACACCTCAGTAAAGTACGATAAGCTAAACGAAATAAATTTAATAAAAAGTATTACAACGCATAGAAAAAAAGCTGTATTGAATGGTAATAATTATAATCCAGACACTACAGTCCGTAAAAGAAATAAAATAAGAAAAAAGTATTACAATGCATAGGAAAAAAACCTTTATGGAGTGCTAATCATTATAACTCAGACAATGCAATCCGTAATGCAAGAATCACTTACATAGGCAGACATAATGCAGTGTGTGATTAATCAAAACTGCAAATCGACTAAGGAATGAAAACAAATGGCAACGAGTTGATTATGCTATCTAAACTAGCTAAATTTGTCGCAAAACAAGGGAAGAACAAATTTTGATATCGATCACCTACAAAAAGTTGCAACCTATATGTGTGATATATTATATTATGTATTTTAAGTTTGCGTTTCATTCGGCAGAAAAGTTCAAGTCACTTGTTTAAATTTATCAACATTGACTTGACTTACTTAACTTATAGGCGTATTCCTCTCCGGAACCTCGCTCTCTCCGTGACTTCTCTGCGCCAGTCTAGCCTTTCAGACGCTCTGCGCTCTGTTGTTGCAAGGGGTAGGCCGGTGTCCTCTCGGATTTGGGTGCACCATTTCGTTGGCGGACGGCCTCGTGGTTTACGGTTTGGAAAGTCGAGGTGGTATGCACGGGCCCCGTAGCTATCTACAGGTCTTCGGGCCACGTGCCAAACTACTTGAGCCTTTTGGTTTTGATTGTGTCTGTAATTGTAATGTTCATTTGCAAGGCCATTCTCACTGCTTCGTTTCTGACTCGGTCGCGCAGCTTCACACCGGAGATGGCTCTCACACATCGCATTTCAAATGCCTCCAATTTTCTGCTCTCTTCGGACTTTATGGTCCCTGTCTCTGCGGCGTACGTTGCAAATGGAAGAATGAGCGCTTTGAATAGTCTCACTTTCAGGGGCTTGCTCATTTCACGTTTTTGTCAGATTGGGATCTTCAGTCTACCGAATGCAGATAAGGCTAGCGATATCCGTCTTGTCACGTCGTCGGAGGAATTCGGGACTACGCTTCCGAGGAACACAAATTCTTCGACATGTTCGACTTCACTGCCGTCTAATACTACAGCTTGGTCACTTGAGAATATGATCTTACATTGCGCGCCATTTATTTTCATGCCCCATTTCTTGCACGCTGCGTCTAGCTGCCACTTCATTTTAACTTTATAGATTTCAAAGCCGCCTTCGACACCATACGGAGGAAAGCACTATGGAAAATGCTCCTAGCCATCGGCGTTGACCCCGATAGTCCGAATAGTGGAAGAACTATATAACAATATGGAATGCGCAGTAATAGATGGCCAGCTAACTGAGTGGTTTGAAGTTCACGCGGGCCTTATACAAGGCTGCCTCATGTCCCCAACACTGTTCGACGTCTTTCTAGAATTCGTTATGAAAGAACTGAGCGAACTAGATCGAACACTAGCCCTAGCAGAGACCTTTTCCACCGACATTGGGTATGCAGACAATACCACCCTACTGTCTGCAATTTTTGAAAAGCTGAAAGGAAGTACCGAACAGCTAGACACAGCGTGCAAGAAATGGGGCATGACGATCCACATTGTGTTCACTTATAACTCATAGAACGGTCACTCTGTTGTACCCAGTGATTTTAGATTGTGTTAAAGAAAAATAAACATACGGATACACTTCAAATGATTTAGTAATGGTCAAACACTATCATTGATAAACTTGTGAATCTCCAATTGAAATATATGATTGATATGGTTGATTATTATTGCTTTGAAATACATCTTCTTCTTCTTCTTCTTCTGATGGATGTTCCTTCTTTCGAATTTATCCTAGTATATTTCGCCAAATGGCTCTATCTCTAGCTATTCTTTGGGCCTTTTCTATGGTATTGATACCTTTCAATTTGAGTTGTTTCTTGAGAGTTGCTAGGTATGTGTTCTTAGATTTTCCTCTCGGTTTCTTAACAGGTTTTAAAGCTTCTTTTAGAGCTTTTTGAGCTGGTGAATCTTCAGGCAATCTACATACATGTCCGAAAAATGATAACCTGCGTTTAGCGATTGTGGTTGACCAGGGATTGGTTCCTGTTATTTCATATAGTTTCTGATTTGATGGCCAGTTTTTCTTGTCTTCAGTGTATCTAAATCCGAAGATCCTTCGTAGTAGCTGTCTTTCGAAGACGTCTATTTCGTTTTCTTGTTTTTGTGTAAGACCCCAGATCTCCGTGTTGTACAGGAAAATGCTTTCCACGAGTGCTCTGAAGACTTGTATTTTACATTCTTTTGATGTTTTCTGGTTCTGAAGGATGGGTTTGAGGTCGCAGATGGCTTTGTTTGCCAGAGTTTTTCTGTATTTGATGTCTTCTTCTGTTCCTAGCTTACTTCCTACCAGTTTACATT
>LQRL01108992.1:658-14365 GCA_001703475.1 Hydroides elegans | reverse complement strand
CCATCTTTTTAACAAATAGCCATTTTTTAACAACAATTATACAATTACTACGCACCCGGGCATTATCACAAAAGATAATGACCGGGTGGTTATGCCCTGTTAAATGCTTCAACCATGCAATAAAACTGTATAATAGTTGATTTAAGCATAAAGGTTTAAGGCAGAAATGTATTGAAACAACTATCCAGATGATTGATTATTGGTACGCTTATCATTTATAACGTTTCCTAGAGTTCAACTTAGATTTGTCATACCCAAGATTGACTCCTGATGTCCACTGGAGGTTGCCTTCTCTATTGTGCAGTCCGAGCAAAATCAAACGGTGATTGTCTTTCATTGGTGAAGCTGGATTCCAAAACCATGTGGTCTGTAGATTATACTAAAATACCAAGAAATGTCACTTAAATGTTTGTAATAGTATGATTGTCATTTGTTAAGATACCTTTGAAGTTCGCTATATCGTCTCTTGTCATTTTAACAGTAAACATAGTTTGGAAAGTTTCATTTAAGCATTTTCAATATGTTTATAGATCATTTTTCATTCAAAGTAATTATGACTTTATTTAAGGTTTCACTTCAATCAAGTCATGGCTATATATCCATATAACTAGTCCAAACATAGGAAAAATACTATAAACAAACTGAGAGGCAATATGGTGCTTTAAACCATTCATAGGGTTAAAGGAAGCAAATATATGTTATTGCACATACCATTATATAATATGCTTCCTCGTTGTCATGTACTGAGAGCAGTGTACTGTTCTCCGATTCACACCACTTTAATGCATCCTGGCATTTCTCATTCAAAGTAATTATGACTTTATTTAAGGTTTCAATTCTATTAAGTCATGGCTATATATCCATATAACTAGTCCAAACATAGGTTAAATACTACAAACAAACTGAGAGGCGATATGGTGATTTAAACCATTTATGGGGATTAAAGGAAGCCAAAATAGGTTATTGCCCATACCATTATATAATATGCTTCTTCATTGTCATGTACTGAGAGCAGTGTACTATTCTCAGATTCACACCACTTTAATGCATCTTGCCATGTTGTCTGTAAAAGGTATTTGTCAGGTTCGTAGTGACGCAGAACCCATGGATAGTATCGATAACAATGTCCTCGCCACTGAAGGTAATCCGGAGGACATACTCCTATATCTGTAAAAGAATAAATAAATGAAATATAGACGCTAGTACTTTGCTGGTTAGATATCTTATGGATGTATTCCAAAATCACTGTTATATTATTTGAGTGAAAAACATGTCCATTACAATGCTGAATACTTAATACTAATACCAGATTATACAGTTGAATGATCCAATACATAAATGAATGGGCAGCCATGATGCAAGCTCTTGAACAAGCCAATTAGAATATTTTGTGTCGGACTATCAAATATTTAGGGCATTTTTCTTTAAAAGGAATATTCCAATTTCAAAACGCTATGCATTTCGTATTTTATTTGGTAAAGTAGTATTAGTGTGGCATAGTCCATTGACAAACTGGTATATATTAATAAATCAACTACCTGGATAATAAGCTGGTTCCTTGATGGCCTCTGTTTTGAAAATGATTTTGAACTCCCATCTCTGCGCAAATGAATTCTTCAATGTTTTCAACTCTATGCCTAATTTTTGTTGCGGGGGTAGCTAGGACCGAAACAAGAAAAACATTAGCTCATGTTTGATCCTCGGTGTTTATCCAGTGTCAGCTCGCTTACGGTCAAATGTACAATGTACGAAATGAGAATTGTTTTTGTGGATTTAGTGTATTCTATGTAGATCATATTTGACTAATGGTGAAGTTTGTATGCCTTATTTTAAATAGAGCTAGGCTATTTTACAAAACCACACACAAAAGCGATAGAAATGTAGTTACTGTGAATTTGGAAGAAGTCTTGAAATACTCTGTAGAGCCACACAGAGTAACAATATTGGATTCGTACTGTCGAAATTCCTCTGCATCTCTGGCGACCTCTATTACTGTTATATTATTAGTAAGGTGTAAAGTATATAAATCAAAGTAGTTTAAAATGATATTTTTGGTTTAAACAAGGAAAAAGTTATTTAGATTATTGATTTAAGTTATTTGGCCTCTTGCTTTATTGTATTTACGAACCATTTTTATCATTACATCAGATGTTACATATTTGTTTTGTTCAAACAAAATAAAAAACAAGAATACACATGTAACTCACATTTCAAGCTTTGTTCACAATCGTCATCCTTGACACCAGGTCCATAGACATAATCAATATAGAACACAAAACGCGTTGAGTTTGAATTCGGCGGCTTAAAGGTCCAAAACCATAGTCCTGGTTGGACACTTCCGGGGAAGTTTGGTGACATAATTGTGCCACATGTTGCTTCAAAGCGTTTGGTCGATGGATCGTCCATTTGATATACGTTGCATCCATATTCATCATCTGATATGATAAAGATTTCTTATCAAAGACTTTGATAATACTAAACAGTTCAAACACAATGATGTAATTCATTGAACAGTACAATTGTGTCAGGCAAGTTATGACTCCTTAAATATACCTCTTGTTGTATTTATATTGCTTGAACAATAGTCGACATTTATATCGAATCATGATATGGTAAAGCCTGTTTTGTGACTTAAGACATACATAGGCCTACGTGTATGAATTTAAAATAAATTACTCGAATCAGCTGTAATCAAAGCCCTCAGCACACCATTTTGTCTCCAACCAAAGTGGGGATCCGAATAAAATACAATCGTCATTTCATTCGAGTCTATGTCGAGGATACTCGATTTCAAGCTTTCAGCACCGCAAAGTGGCCCTGGATATGAAACCGATGAATAATTATATGGTTAGGAGTTTTCAAAAGAAAGATCTGAAACTAATGGCAATGGCGGATATAGAAATACGCGCTAGAAATAAAATCAATTGCATTTCCATAAATCGATGTCAAAGCGCGAGCTGAATATCCACCAGCCATTTTGATACTTATATATCGTTAAATCCTATTCCATTTTATATTACATTGAATTTCCTGATTGGGTAAGATGTGCAACGACCAATTTTGTTAGTAGTTACCTATTTTGTTTGATGCAGTTGTGTTCCCATGCAATATAACGAATCCATCATATTTGCAATCACGTGTGATCGGAAATATATTGACATCCATTATTTCAACCCTCATTGCCGCTTTACTTTTGATATGCCATTTACAATAAAGGCCCGCTGCGTAACCAGGGTTTAGTGAATAATGGGTTTGATCGGAAACAACCAACATCAAAGGGGACATGTTTGTCACGTGATTTAAATTGGTTTCTTCAGATTCTAACAAACCGTGATATTCAGGTCGATAACAGCCAGATTGTATGGGATTCCAATCTGAAAAATAAATAAACACATCAATCCCATTTTACGGTTTATTTTTGTATTGTCAGTAATTTGGAATGATATTCTTGGACATAAGATTTATTCTTTATTTTGATAACACAGACAAATTCGGCACATTTGATGATTCGGATTGTATATTGTCAGTCAGATTAAAATTTCATAAATTTCGAATACTAACTGCTCCGATTTGTCGGATTAATACCTTTTGCAGTGAAGTTTGCGGTAAATCCTGAACTACAAAATCCGACTTCGCATGTTATTTGTACAAGTGCCTGAAAATATTGAACAAACAGACGCCCATTTTCTACCATACTCTCAGATATAAGCGGGTCTGAGGAGTCACTAGCGCCTGTAAATATCTGAAAATGCATGTTAATATTAAAAACTAAGTTAAAAGTTATGTTAGAATCCATTAATCAATTAAAAAGAACATGTTTTTTTAAGTATCAATGCAAATAGTATACTCTTTGATTATGGCCATTTTTATCAATATTGTTTAAGCTATTTAAAAACTATTTAAACACTATTTATAAACTTTCTAAAACCAGAAGAAAATATTTCATTTCTTTATTCAAGGCACATTAAATGAGATACCTTAAATAAATAATAAACACATGAAACGAACTTGAGAATTCACTAAAAATGAATCATATTGAGATAATTATGTTTACCTTTAGCTCTAAATTATTAAGACCATCCGCCATCCATTGAATTTCTATATTGTCACCAAGAGGTACTTTGAGTAACCATTGGTACTTGATTGATTCTGAGTATGTCCTATACACAGGGGTGTCGGAAAGCAATTCTAAAACGCCCGATTTTCCTTCCAATCTTATCGGGTCGTTACGCTGCGTCATGTCATCTGAAAGTGAGTGATAAACAATAATTTAATTATCATCTAAGATAATATGAAAATAATAGAACCAATTGCCAAAAGACTACGAGGGGTTCACGTACTTTTTGTCATGAAAAGTGCAATTCCTTCGAATTCTTCTTCATTATAGAAGGGATTTTATATCCATATCCCTACATAACCATTCATCTTCGAAAACTTACATTTGATAATATATAGATAGTTTTCTTGTAATAACTGTTTTAAAAAAGGAATGATCGGGTCATGGGACTGCCAAATAACTACGAACACCTTTCAATGATAAATAGACATTATAAATCACGTCTTTTATTTAGGTTACACACTAATGACAATGAGATTCTATGTCTTTATTCATTCCGCGTTTTATACACGTCAAGTACCAAGTCGTGAAGGGAGATATATAGGGTGTCTTGGGTACTTTGGGTGGGTAGGGATTGTGGAATATGTATGTACTAACTGCGAGAATATGAATGTGTCAAACCATTACAAATATTTATTTAAGTAATAAAAACTTCATATAGGATATCATAAAAAATCATTTTTGAAATAGTTGTAAATAGAAAATAGTGTTAGCGTAAGCGTTTAGCGTTAAACGCTTTTTGACTTAAGTCAATAGAGAGGTTATGTTAAGCATATATGAGACATTTGATACACCCCTCACACATGTGTGCAGCCATTGTTTAGCGTTTAACGTGTAGCGTTAAGCGTTTATGGATTAACGTTTAGCGTTTAAGGGTTTAGCGTTTATGGTTTGTGCGTTTAACGTTTGACATGAGAAGTTGAAAACGCGCATCACTGATTATACTTCGCTATACCGTAACATATCTAAACAACGGTGGGACGTCGATTGGGTTTGTTATCGTAGTGACGGACTTGTTTTTACTTCCCACGAGTCAGTACGTAAAATTGCCCATTCAAACTGCTATTTTAAGCACGACACTCAATGGAAATGGGGACTATTACTTTGAACATGAACATTAATTAAATGCATTTGTGTTATGTCTATACAAATATCGAAGAAGAGATATTATACAGTCTATTTTGCTTCAATTTTTATTCGATCGGATTTAAAAACCGTGTTTATGACCATATATAAGTAATTTGAATATATGTTATTACTTGTGTATACCCCACATTCTCGTTCTTACCCCACAACTCCTATCCACCCAAAGTACCCCAACCCAACTATCTTCTCTCATGACCTAGTACTTGACGTGTATAATATGCGGAATGAATGAATACATAGAATCTCATTTTCTTTTTTGTGTAACCTATATAAAGGACGTGCTTTGTAATGTTTATTTATTGTTGAAGGGTGTTCGTAGTTATTTGGCAGTCCCATGACCCGATCATTCATTTTTTTAAATCAGTTATTACAAGAAAACTGTTTAAATGTATTCATTATCAAATGTACGTATTCGAAGATGAATGGTTATGTAGGGATATGGATATAAAATCCCTTCTATAATGAAGAAGAATTCGAAGGAATTGCACTTTTCATGACAAAAAGTACGTGAAACCCTCGTAGTCTTTTGGCAGTTGGTTCTAGGGTCATTTACATACATATAAATATGCAGTTTGCATTTTTCTGGTGATTTAAATTCGAAATTTTTGCTGATACATAATTTCAGTGTATATAAACGCTTTAAATAATATTATGCATAGATTATTTAAGTCTAAACCATTTCGTATTTACAACTTTTTGCATTATTACAATCTATAAATGTATATTTTTACGAAGCATTTAAACATAAAATAAAATATTCAATCTTACCAACAGCTTCATAAATAATGTACACTTTCTCATGGGGCCTTATTGTCAAGTTATCAGCCTTTATAAACAACAAGTTAGCTGTTGAGTATAGATCATGCTTAGCACGATGACCACATAAACGCGCTAAAACGGGTGCATTGTGTGATGAACCGTCGTGTATGATTAAGCCACCGTTTGCGCAATCCATTCCTGAAAACAAAGTCCAATTCATGGAGGGTACTACTAAAAAATGATATATCAACATATTAAGAGCACGTTCTGAAATGGTTCCGAAAAAAAATGAGCAAATAGGAAAAACTATATTTCAAAGATACATTCAAAATGGAAATGCGTCTTACTTTATTTTTATTTGAGAAAAATGAATAATATTTCACATCATAATAAAATAATTGCATTCGTATTCGTTCTCGTTCTCGTATTCGCACTCGTGTCAGTGGGCTCGCGTCTTTAGAATCTACCTGTGTCTAAGCTCTCAAACTGTTCAACATCAAGCCTTATCCGCATGCCCTCTTGTACGCTGATTTCAAATTCACACATAGATACTTCAGACATGTCCGAAAGCACAAAACTGCCACATTGAGATACAAAGTGGCGCGGGGTATTGCAACCGGAATCCCCTGTGCCTTGACCACAACCTAGTGAGAAATGAATGTGAATGATATCTATTTTATTATAGAATGATTATGTTTTAATATGAATGTATATTATGTATCAATTATTAACTTCGCATTGCAATCCGAATCCCTTGAAACTTGACCACAACCTGTCGAAGAATGAAAGATGAATTATATTGTAGAATTATAGTTTATTTCATGTGGACCACAATCATTTTGGATGCTTGATGTTGTATCATAGAATAGAAAGTCAAAAAGTTTGCATAATTTTGGCATAACAGCATTAGTCTGGCAGGGATATCGTCATGAAACCCCGAATGTCAATTAATCAAATTGTCATATCATTGCAATAACTGTAGATTCAATATGCATTTGATAATGCAAAATATTTAAACACGTATTTAGATTACGTACTTCCTTGCGAATAACTGACAACAAAACCAGTCCGCTGTACATCCGTATCAGTATTGAAAATCAATAGAACTTCAGACGAAACGGATGCATAAGTTGCCACTATCTCGTCTTGCTGGGAATCTTTGGAACCACAAATTGGTCCAAATATTTTTGATGAATTTGTGTCGGGCCCATCGTATGCGATCAGCTTGTCGTAAGTACAGTGCTTTGTTTCCTCAAGATCCAAGTGGTCAATGCTTTAAAAATAATGTAGTTAGTTTAGGTTAGTTTATAGGAAAAATTTGCTGGATTGCTATATCATAATAACATTTAACATGTTTAATATAAATCATTATTTGATCGAACGAGTTTATGTTTGGTTTAATCGTTTGTGATTTTGTTTTATCTAAGGGATTTTTGAAGAAGCAATACATACATTATTGTATGAATAAAATACAGCAAAAATCAAGCATTGGAGTTTTCTGATTATACTGTCAAATTGATATATAAACCTTAAGTATAAGGTCATTTACTGATGACTATGAATGTCATATCAAACATACCTTAAGTATAAAGTCATACCAGGATCCATTGTGAATAACCATTCACATCGCACATTTGCGGGATACGGTTTCGGGAAAAGTGGAGACATAATGAGACCTTCCTTTTCAGTTATATTTATGTCCCCGCAAATTGTCCAGTACTCTCCTTCTCGAACTGAGATAATCACAACGATTTTAAAAAACATAATAAACCATGACTATTATTTCTATAATCAAGTTTTTTTATATGTGTCATGCTTATAGTTGTGCAGATGTGATTTACTTGACCTAAACAATGCAACACTGACAAAAAATTATCTATTATCTATTATCTATTACAATTTAAAGTTAAGCATGAAATACAGGATATCAAACGAATTATATTCATCTAAAAAGTAATTTAAATGTTCATATGCACCTTGATTTTACCAGCACAATCTGCATATCTTAGCTTTCTCATTGTTTTAATATAAACTAAAAAGAGTCTGTTTTTTTTTTAAAGATATAATAAAAACTTGTTTTACCTTCATATTGGCATCTATCACCAACAAACGAATCTTCGCAAACACATTCCACATCGTCTTCTCCGGATACATAAACACATCGGCCCCCGTTTTCACAAGATATGTTGTCGCAGCTGAGACTTCCTATAAAATCATATTATAATAATCTGATTTCACATGTTTCAGTATTGCAATGGTAATAAAATTGTTTTAATTTTTTTTTTAAAGAAATAAATGTGGTATCGAGCAATATCAATTCCGCTATAAATGCATAGCTTGTATGTTTTGAGGTATCATTTATGAATTTCATTTATTCTGTTCAGACACAAAATACTGTATTGAAATTGAATTGAGAAGAAAGCTATTATATTAAAATCGCAATCATCTTACTCGAAAAATGAGAAGTTGAGACCATTTTTGAAAATCCACATATTTTTGCGACATCATACTATTACGCCCATTACTTACGTTCACAAATGTATCCCTGGATCTCACTGGCCGAATTATAATCACAGCTATAATCCCTCCAAAAGTATCGATCCAGCGTGTCCTTATGTAGCTCCCAGAATTGATAATTTGTTATGAGGGCACAGTGTTCTGCTGAGTCAGCATTATCTGGTTCCCCGTTGTACCAAGAATGCCAAGGGGTGATTGGTCCGGGGAGGGGTATTGGGGAACCGTCTGTCCATAACCATTCGCCTTCTGTTTTGGATAATGAGATATAGGAACAGGTTGGAGCAATTCTTAATTATTTGAAAATAAATGTTTTCACGTTGTTTTGGTGAGGAACAAATTGATTTGAAATATAGACTTCTTATAATGTTAGTAAGAAGTAAATGGAACTTGTCGGGCTTCGCTATTCCATTTGTTTATTGCGGGGATGGAAACTAATTAACTGATTTTTATCGGAATAAAAGTATATTGAATCCATTAGTGCAGAGCCATTCGCCTTCTTATTTGGGAATGTTATGTAAAAAGATCATTGGCTAGGTGCCGCCCTAATATTATGTACATCGGCGCTGTCTCTATAATATGTAACAAAATAATGGGACTTAAATTATAAAAATCAAAATAATTACCATTTTCAAGATCCGTTGCACCAATGAAGGCGCTCAGTGGACGACCAAGAAGAATATTGTTTGCGATGAAATCAAATTCACTGTTACTGTTTATGGATACCAACATCCCTCCCTCTTCGAAACAACTTTCGGCAGCTTGTCTGGAAACAAAAAATATTTAATTCTTCAATCATGTCTTTGACAACCAAGCAGTTTTCAGATACAAACGATAGATGAATATAGAATTCTTACAGCCCTGTTTTTGGAACCATCAGTTTAAGTATGAAATAACAGGGAAGTTATTCAGTGGCCCCGGCTAATCTTAATGTCACGGGCTCGAATCCGAACCGAGGTGTCTCCCTCATGTGATCTAACATAGACCCACGGACCGGCAATGGTTTTTTTCCCATCCCTCCAGAAGTAATTTTTCAATTGCTATTTAGTTTTGGACTTTCCCGTACGAAAAGCATCAAATGAGCCCATAAGGCATTTTATTCAAGTAACGGTAAGTTGATATACCTCCAATTAATAGACCCATCAGCTATATATTTATACGAATGACCACCGTATTCTTTCCAATCATCTTCTACCAGCTGCTCAGCTGTAAAAAAGGCAATATAGAGGGGCACTCAACGATTTATTCGGGCAAATGTTTATTCTTGCAGCAGCTCTTCCTTGCTTGCAACTTTTTCAAAACAGAACAAAGCTATTAATTTACTCTAGGATTATGTTAATAAGTACATAAACCAATGAACCTATCACTAAATTTAGTCTCTGTAAACGAATCTGTGAACGAATAACATTAAAAACATTTGAAATCTTTATCTGGTAGGAGATTGTAAATTTGCTTGCAATAGCTTTTTTGTCTTTCTTGCTTGGAACTTCAGAATAAACATTTTGATGAATATAAGAAAAAAATAAATCGTTGAGTGCCCTCGAATATATCTTGTTCAACATTCAAAAATCAACTCACGTTTACAAACAAGTTACGTTCGCATTTTGTTACGGATTTTGGTTTACCATCAAATTCTATGAAATGATAATTTGTTTAGGTGCAACAAATTGTATTTAACCAGAGTATTGAAAGATATGATTTATTCTACAATAAATAACCAGCTCTAAATCTTCATCTGAAAATGAAATGATTTTTTAAATCAATCTATTTAACTGTAGTTAAATAACATCTTTTCTTTTTAAATCTTGTGCTGCATTCCAGGTAACCATATCTTCTTCATACAATTTAGAAACGAAAATAGAAGATAAGATTGAATTAACTCTAATACAAATTTACTATATTATAGTTAATTTTACGTTTAATATATTAATCCTACTCACGTTTACACTCAGCAAGATAATCCACGCAGCAATTCTCATACTGAACACACGCTTCGTTGCAATAGCATGGTCGCCCAGGAAAGTACGTTTCGTCGCATCGCTGCACGCAAGAATTCCAGTCTTGCGTTGAAGTAGTGTTTAGTGAATGTGCTCGATGGTCTGAAAAAAAATAAGATAAATATATCAATTCTTGACCCTTGATTCAATTAATTTACTAATAAAATGAAGTACGTTTCGTCGCATCGTTGCACACACGAATTCCAGTCTTGCGTGGTGGTGGTAGCGTTAAGTGAAAGTGTTTGGTGACCTAGAAAAAAAACATTAAAATTTAAATAAATAAATTAATTATTGATCCTAAATTATCTTGATTTACTAATAAAATGAAGTACGTTTCTTCGTCGCAGCGTTGCAAACAGGAATGATTCCCGTCTTGTGTGGCGGTAGTGTTAAATTAAAGAGTTTGGTGGTTTGATAAAAGAAAAACTTTTTAATTAATATAAAAATATTGATTCTTGACTCTTGGCGCGATTTAAAATTGTACGTTTCGTCACATCGGTACAAGCAGGAATTCCAGTCTTGCGTTGAAGTAGTGTTTAGTGAAAGTGTGGGGTGGCCTGAAAGGCATTTAAATTAGTCTACTATAAATGTATTAATTCTTGCCTCTCGTTTTACAATTAAAATGAAGTACGTTTAATTGCATCGCTGCACACAGGAATGATTCCAGCCTTTGCAATTTTTCCATTTTTCTTCTGCAGCAAACAGAGCTTATTTATTGTATTTTTGAGATGCTTTTTCTACCTAGGATCTTTAATTACTCTAAAACCGTATTCCTATTTTATTTATTTAAAGTTAAAGGAGATATTTTTGCTGCGACATTGCTAAAAATGAATAGCCTCTAGAAGAAATAAATAACCACATGTGCAAATAAAATTATCAAACTGATAATTGCATGGTATCATTTTGATAATATTATAGAATTTGTGAATTCAATTTATTTCAACTTACAAAATGAAGTTAATATCAAGATAGTCCACAAGCATAAGCGACATTGATTAATTCCGATCATTTTATTATTTTATATTACAAATTGTCATTTTCTTTTTATGTCATTAATATCCGATTATTATAGGGATGTAAATGTTGTTTTTTTCTTAATGCGTTTGTATTTAACTTAACTTTAAATTTTCATTTTGCTCTTAATATATAAGGTCCTGAGCTTGAAGACACATGGTTGTTTCTGGGCATCTCCTTATATATCACAGCTTAAGCAAAATCCTTTAATTGCCTTCATTGTCTTAGGATAACTACGATTTGCTCAGACTATGGGACTATATTGCAGGCGCGGATTTACCATATAAATCACCCGGCGCACGCCCCCTGTTCCCCCTATATGTAAGACAAAAAAATAATTTTGCGCCCCGGTTCAGCCTGATAATTTATACAGTTGCGCCCCCAGGTTCAATATTTTCTGGATCCGCGCCTGATGTTGAACATAATGTGCTGGTGTTATATGCGTGACACATACTCTATCATCTTTGAATCATCTGTCACAAAAGCCTTAAAGTCTTAGGTATATCAGTCTTGTGTCTTCCAGACGAAACTAGGAGGGGATTAATTAAAGTGTTAAGAATTATGAAAAGGGTTCCATTAAAACGGTTAATTCTCTGTGTCAAGTTACTGTGACTTTTCTAAAAATGTCCGTTTGGTACTTTATTTGTTGGTCATTTTATTTACACAAGGCATGATATGGAGGAAATATGAAAAAGGATTAACATGATGGTTATTTTATTTTGAAATATGCTTAATTGCGTCCTGTCTAAGATGACCAGTCCCCATGTAAAGTTTCCATTTATTCATCAACTGAGATGTATATTTAATAATAGAAACGTGATATGCTAAGAAAACAGATAAAATGTAATCTGCCATTAGACCGTCATCCATCTTTTACCCTCTCCGATATCTGCATCATTTTAATTATCATGTCCATTAATCAGTTTGCTGCCTTTAACATATTCTGACTAAAGCAGGGTGCAGTCATCACCTGATGATATTTTCATTTGAGGTAACAATGCATAGATAATGAGCAGGGCAAAAGAATGAGAATGTTTATTTGATCGAGAGGATAGGGCCGTATAAGTTAAATTTGTGTTTGAATATATACATTGTATGATGGTGTGTAATTGTAAACGTTAACTAAAAAAACACCTAAACGCTTATTGCGTTTTATAATGCTAGTGGCGTTTTTGAGTTCCCATTAGGAATGCATAGAAAGAGGGTTTGGAGAGGGTTTTTTTAAAGGTGAAAAGCTAGAAAAGTTTCCGATATGGTTAAGCCCCTGAATGAGTGAGGGCGCATGCTTTCAATTTATATAAAACCCCGTTAATTCCCTATTCAGATAACGTCCGGATGAATGTTCTACATGTAGATCTATGTTGGTACCATGGCATTTATAGATTTTTTGGAGTCTACTTTAAAAAAAAAAAGGGCAAGTTTCTCTTTCATCAGAAGCGCAGTATTTATCATAAACGAATCGTTTATAAAAAATAATCACATTTTACTGATTGCCACATTATGCACATCGCCTAGCTAAAGTGACACGCAATGGATATGTAATTCAAGGAACAAATATTGCACCCGCACTTTGTTTATGCAATAACGTGGAACAAAAGCAATTGAGCATCAAACTATTTTGCTATTCATTAAGTAAAAACGTTAATAGTTGTTGGTCATGAAATGATTACAAGTTATGAAATTAATCCTATCATAAGCTACATGCACAGCAATAAATACTTAAAAAAAAGGGGGGGGGACACATTAGGCTAAGAAACACTTTGACGACCTATAGTTCTCAAACGACAAATGCAATGCAAAATATTTTAAGTATTGCAAATTTCTATCAAAAAACGCGGTTGAATTTCAAAATATCAGATTCCAGGGATTTTTAATAAAAAAGATATGAATTAAAAAGTGTTTTTTTTTTTATAATTTTTTGCATTTTTATTCTGAAATAATAAGGTGCCGCTGGAGATTGTAGACTTCCCTTTGTCTTTGAATAATAGAACCTTATTCATGACATAGCTTTAATGGTTATAGAGAGTCGCACCTTTGATAATATCAATAGACTTCAACACCCATTCCAATAGTGAGAATTTAAGTTTTATGTCGATTCCAAGAACCTATTAGCATGTGCATTAAGGGGGGGGGGGGCACAATTATATAAATTCTAATTTT
>LQRL01108988.1:6453-20077 GCA_001703475.1 Hydroides elegans | reverse complement strand
CAATATATGAATCTACATGCACATGAAACACTAGAGCTAATTGCTAATCACTAACTCTACACAAATATAAAATAAACTTTAAATGACCAATTGGTGATACTATACTGTTTAAATTTATCTCAAATTTCCTTTTTTTTTCTCCAAAAAGGCCTTTAAATACTACGTTCGCATGCATAGCATACATTCTCGTTTCCAAGTTATCCATCTTTAGCATAAAGCCATATCTTGCCTTATTTTATTCTCCCAAAGGCGATCAAATACAAATAGCGTCGCTCAAATTTAAAGGAACACCCTAAGGATTTAAACTTATAAATCCATTAAAGCCATGTCTCAAATCATATGTTTTCCCCTAAAAGGCGTTCCAATGTTTAGTTTTGAACAAAACATCCATCACATACTAATATTAGCTATCTGTTCCCTCTAAAATGTCTTCAAATGTCTAATTTTACACCAAAAAGTCCATCACATTAAATTCCACCAATAGTCTACATCCATTCTATGATAATAATATATTATCATTTTTCCCTCCCTTGTAGGCCTTCAAATACGGCGAGGGAGACGATACCGATTATGACAAGACGGCGGCCAAGGACGTCTTGACGTGCGAACTCACAAAATATGAGTTTGCTGATACGCTTCAGTTGAAACCGAACTCACTGTTTGTGACGCAGATGTTTGCAGTGGTGGATAAAGATCGCAATGGCTATATATCGTTTAGAGAGTTCCTGGATATGATCGTGATCTTTTTCAAGGGTGAGTGATCCGGACTCCATCCTATTATGTACCTCTTTGGTTTCTCCATATTTACCAATTCTAAGAATCCTTTACGCGGAATGTCAAAGTATTTCAGTCTCGCCTGATATATCTCGAGAAAATAATCTCCACATACCCAGGTGCATTAACGCTCGCGACTGAATATCAACATTTTAAGAATGAGAACTTCCCAAGATCTGGTCAATAATGTCGTCTGAACTCGATTAATCAGGATAAATACTTTTTAGTAAAACCATATTATATTATTTTCAAAGGAAATGTCAAATACATTGCGTTTATTTTTTCTAGGTACCGCCGACCAGAAAACGCGACTTATGTTCGATATGTATGATGTTGATCGGTCCGGGCGCCTCACCGTCGAGGAGCTGAAAACCATGTTCAGGTAACGATGACAACAAAAATATATTATCATAATGCAATACAGTGCAATTACAAGTTTCCTAGACCAAGACAAGCCGCTGATTATAATAATTTTCCCGAACAACGAAAAAAGGTCAACAGCTAAACAATTTAACTTTGTCGGTTAGTTGCCATACGATTCGATCGAGGAAGACACCACTTCAAAATTGGATTTGGCTACTTCTCATACAAAGATATTCCAAGAGTCCCAAGGACCTAACAACATTACTCCCTCTCCCTTCTATAGGTCGAGCGTAACTTTTCTTCATTATCTTCAATATTGCCCAACTTCCCCCTATCGTCCAACATCGTTTACTAGTCATCACTCTCTCGATCTGAGAAGGGTAATTTTAAATACGAAAGCTTCTATTTCCAACATAGGTCGATGATGGACCTTGCCAACGACACCCTGGACGATTCCAAGATCGACGAGCTCATCAACAAGATGTTCAGAGGCAGCGGAAGAAAGGATGGCATCAGCTACGAAGAATTCCAGAAGATTCTATCTGACTATCAGTCTGATATCGAGGCGGCCAAGCTCGATCTTAGCATTGATGGTAAGGGGTTGGGGAAGGAACAGAAAGTGGTTTGGTTTGACATGGAGAGGGAGGGACAAGGTTCATCCTTTTAAATTAATTTAAATTATCGGGACATATTAAAATGACATACTGAGAGCGTGGGCAGGCATGCAAAGAAGGGGTTCGGGTTGGGGTCTGAGTATTAGGAAAGACTTTTTAAGACCAAACCGGAGCAATAAACAGATAAATCTTGATATACCGCAGCAGTTTTGAAATACATTTGTATAATAGATCTTATAGATAACCAAGCACTTTTCAATTCCTCGAAATGACGAAAATCAATTTTTATCAACCAAGTCTCCACAAAGAACCTAGCTGGGATTCTGCGCAAAGTATTACTTAGTATTTCCATATCAATTGACTGCACTGAACGCGTAATCCCCAGTTACAATGGTTGCATAACGCACTACTGCAGTGTAGTGATACTCAGTTTTACATAAAGTGTACATCCAATACTATTTCGTGGCGTAAAGTACATTTCAAGAGTTGAATATTTAACGATACCAAAAATATCAAAATCGATCAAAGGTTTAAATTGTCTTATCAAATAATGACATATAAATCGTATAACTATAATCCATCAGGCTATTTTAATCAATTTTATTGTATTTATTCTAACATTTAAATTAATCTGTTTTGTTTATAAATATTTTACTCTTATAAAGTTTAACTTATAGTTTTTTAACTAACATTTCCGAATTCATCAGGTTTACGACCAAGCTTTTTGAAGAAAACTCCTGACGGTAATTAAATCTACACATTTTGCCTGGATTCCATAAATTGCCGCATGACAATGCTTTGAATTATTGGAATGCATTTATATTGCTTGCACGATACGCTTTTGTTTTTGGCTTGTATTCAAAGAAAACCCAAATCAGATTTAAATAATATTTTTGATAAAAATAGCGGGATAAAATTGTCATCTCGGGAGGGAGACAATTTAATCCCCAAGACTAGTTTTGCACATATGGATTCATGGTCGAAATATCCGGTAAATAAGCTGCTTTTTCGCAAAAAAAAACGCTTATCAATGTGGATTGAAGGTGGTATTTTTAGTGATTTCGCACAGAAATAAAATGAGCAACGGTATGCACCAAGTTTATATGTATTGTAGACTATGATCTTCCCCGAGCTTGTTTTGTTGCAGATTGATTATAAGGCTATGCTTCAACGATTTATAAAAATATTTTAATATTTTGCTTCATATAGAGACAAATTTCATGCATGCATGTTCGAATCGCTATTGCATGACTTAATAGAGCTAAGAGTATGGATTGCCCATTAAGTTTACAAATATTACTTTATATGTCAGCATGACATTCGAAAGTATAAAGTGTGTTATAAGTTTAAATCTATAGCGCCCGTCCATATACCACTGACTGAGAACGTTGCATTAGATTTTGATATGCAAATTTTGTGAGAGAACCATCTGCCTTTGTTGAATTGTAGTTAATAATTTGATATCTAACTTTTTGCGAAATATAAACTCTTCCTTATCTTATTTATCTTATTTATTACATGCAACGTTATATATCGATGTATATTCTTCATCAGGAATATATAAATAAATGGATACATTGGATACATAACCATATTATTATCATCATATTTTGTACATACCATTCAACGCTTCTGTGTATGAAAGCGTTAACATAACGTATAAACATTATACTTTATACTACACATATGATAAACCTATCTAAAACATAAATGACCATATTATAAAGCCTACATATTATTTTTTTTTTTTTGCAGCCCCCGTGGAATCGAAGAAAGTCAACCGCGCACTCAAAACCCGACAGACACTGGTGGCCGCCTACAAGTAAGTTGGTTACTATTACCTCGTGAAATGAGGGGAAAGATAAGCAGTTTAAGGCCTAGAAACTGTAAATTCGCGATAAATCAAATTCTGATAAACCGAATTATTTCTTTAATCGAACATAATTGAATTCATAATTTTACGTCCCATCCTCTGACAGTGTAGGCTCATCCGCAATATACTATCTATCTATCTATCTATCTATCTATCTATCAAAAATGTAATGTTACGATGATGAAGGAAAACAGACCAAACCTCACATAAAAACAACGAACAGAATTTATAATTTTGAAAATAATAGCAACGAAATAAATAGCAGTCAATAGGCCTACATATATAATGTAAAATACTAAACATAGAATTAACCAACTTACTTAAAATCCTCTTCCTACGAACCCCTTAAACACAGGAACAAAACCGATGACGAGCGCGCACACAGCCAGCGCACGCGGCGCATGTGGGCCGCGCCCCAAGAGTGTCCCGCATTTAAAACAATGTAAACAAATGTTTTAACAAATGAAAATCAAACAAGTTTACTTACCTTTAATTCGCCATTTCAATCACTTAGGAACAAGACGGATGACGAGCGCGCGCACAACCAGCGCACGCGGCGCATGTCGGCCGCGCCCTCCAGGGTGAAGGCGGAGCAGGAGGCGGAGGACCCGGATGAGGGCATCAAGACCGAGGAGAAGGTGCAACCAAAAGGTATGGTATACATGTACGATGCTCTGGAATTCTAAGCAATTCTGGGCACTGGGAATGACTATTGCAGATATATGATATAAAAATATTTTGAAATGAAACATTAGTAAAACATTTTCGATTAAATGTTTGATCCATACCCCAACATAATTATTTTTGCATCCCGATTAAATTTTTATTCGTATCAAATAGTACGAATCTTGGTAAAGGTAAACAACAATCGTCACATGCATTCGCTATAAGTAAAGTTCACTAGCATTGTCATATGATCAGACCCATTAAGCAATCTGGAGTATGATCATCATGCATGACTATTAGCGTAACCATTACCTAATTGCGGTTCCAGGCAGGTTCAGACAGTTGTGGGCGCAGTTCACGAGCTGGTTCGAGACGTACAAACGCGAGATTTTCTGGTTCTCACTCTACAATCTGGTCACTTTTGGAGTCTTTGCTGAACGGGCATACTGTAAGTATAATATTGGTCGTCAAAACATCAATTATGGATTGAAATATTTATCGAATTCTGGAAACAAGAATTTAATATAGGTCACATGTATCATATTTTCTAAAACATATACATGTATATAGTAAAAACTGAAAAACTGGGAAGCATTTACTTAAGAGAAAATAGAACCTGGAAGGACAAGTCTTTTTTGCGAGGATTCCAATTAAAATTGTCTCGAATTCACATTATAGAAACTAAAATATGAATCTTAGTGTGGGCAAAGTGCAGACCCCTCATACCACATTTATATGGCTCCTTTCATCCTCTTAAAATAACTACACTTGCCCTTTTAATCCCACAGTTTACTCGGTGGAACGCGAGCACGCTGGCCTTCGGCGCATTGCGGGCTACGGAGTCTCAGTGACACGTGGCGCCGCCAGCGGAATGATGTTCACCTACACGTGTCTTCTAGTGACCATGTGCCGAAATACTATTACCTACATGAGGGAGACGTTTTTGCATAGATATGTACCATTTGATTCGGCTATTGCGTTTCATAAGTGGATCGCCTGGTTGGCGCTCTTCTTTACAGGTAATATTGAGGAATGTTAAAGTTGATTTAATATCTTGTTGCATAAATATTTTGATAGAAATCGATAGGCTATATTATTGATATTGATGGAGAGTTTATAAATTGTCTGAACGATTCAGCATTCAAGTGCTTCAAAATCAAATTATATTTCTCGTTAAATTTTTGAAATTTACTACTTAATTAATTGATTTAAATAGCACCTGTATGAGAGGAAGAATTATCAAATCCCTACTAACGTTTCATATTATGCTTTGTATTTCAGTAATGCACTGTATCGGACATTGTATCAACTTCTACCACATATCTACGCAAACCGCTGATGACCTTACGTGCCTCTTCAGAAACTTTTTCCATGCGTAAGTCACGTTCTTAAATTAAAATAAAATTGAAATGAAATCAATGTAAACTCAGCTGCATTTAGTAGTCATAGATCAAATCTAAAAGAAAAATTATGCACATAAATGCATTACTTTATTGAACATAATTGATTCACGAGCATATTATTTATTTCAGAACCGACGAGCTTCCGAAATTCCACTACTGGCTGTACAATACGATAACAGGTGTGTTTTGAGCTATTTAAATCAATGTTACTTATCATTTTGTAATTAGTTTGAATTAAATATTTAATCTGTGATGATTAAATACCTCATCAAACTAAACTTGAAACTCACTAAATAAATACGTCTCAATAAGTTAGGAAATGTTAATAATAACAAACATAAACTAAATAGCTGATTAACCCAAAATGAATAAAACCATAATCGACTCACTCATTATATTTCGTCCTTTCTTAACATCAGGTTTCACGGGTATCCTTGCCACCATCGTCGTGTTCGTCATGTACGTGTTCGCGCAGCAGATCGCGCGACGCAAGACCTTCCGCGGTTTCTGGATTACGCATCATTTGTATAGTGTGCTGTTTGCGCTCATGATTCTGCATGGCAGTGGTCGCCTTGTGCAGGTATGAGGGGATAATTATCTTTCCTCAGAGGTTTCTCTTTCCTAATTTTGAATTTAAAAGTATATTTCATAATTCACCGGTCCAACTCAATGTGTACTGTTCTAGTTGCTTATTTCACGTTATTTCATTATGAATATAAAATAAATTATAATAATGAATCAGTTTATAATTATGAAAACTGTAATTATAGGAAAAACTCCTAGCAAGCCCATTCATTCACATGGAAACTTGATTGTTCTCGCCTCGCTTCCAACATTGTAGGCTATCGGTACTTCTCACACTGAAAGATGCACAGACTCTTATAACACTCGATACGACATGAAAGCCAACATTAAAATGTATATAAATTGATATATAAATAAATTCAATTTTCTTACAGGCACCTTTCTTCCACTACTTCCTGCTGGGCCCGGCCATTTGGTTCACACTGGACAAACTGGTTTCCATCAGCAGGCGCAAGGTCGAGATCCAGGTGGTCAAGGCCGAACTGCTGCCATCTGGTGAGTACCATGTAACTTGGAGAATGGAGTATTTCTGGACCTTACGTTGCATTGCCTGTTTGACAATAAATGAGATTGTGAGATGAATCAAAGCAATCCATACATTTATAGAAATACAATGTATGTTAATATCGTGATAGTTTGAAAAAAAAACATTTAAAATGCGACTCGAAAAGTATAACTATTCATACAATAAGATTAACAAAGTCAATACAAGAAAAATCCGATTATCATAGAACGCAAGCAAAATGATCTAGAAATCTGAATATAATTAGGGTTTACTGTGGCTTAAATATGTGTTATAGATATAGAATAAAAACACTTCAGAACTAAAATAATTGTTTTTAAATAGTGAATCTTTTTTTGTTTTTTAATCATTTATATACATGAACATGACTAAAGTTCCACGTCTTCAAATTATGACACTGTAATCTTTATTCTTTTGTGACTCTCGCCAACAGATGTCACATACCTGAAGTTCCAAAAGCCCGAGGGTTTCGACTACAAATCGGGTCAATGGGTTCGCATCGCCAGCACAGTGCGGTTCGCCAACGAGTACCATCCGTTCACACTGACATCGGCACCCCATGAGGAGTACCTGAGTCTGCATATCCGTGCTGTGGGGCCGTGGACGATGAACCTGAGGCACATGTATGATCCGAATAGGGTCAAGGAGCATGCGCTGCCAAAGGTCAGTAGAATAAGGATAAGATTAAATAAGATATGAATTTCCAAAAAGAGAATCATTGGACCTATTAAAAATGGGATAATATTTACGTACCAATAATTCATAATACCATTAATAAAATAAATCACGATTACGTTAACATCACGGTGCACTCGTTTAGTGAAGCTTGAAGGTCAATTAAAGGGCAATTAATGGTGATTATCACAAAAAATGACACAATTCGGCACATAAAAATTAATGTTCCTGTTAGACTGATAAAAAATCAATTGTTTCGCGTTTTCACATAGATTTTCCTTGACGGACCCTACGGCGAGGGCCACCAGGACTGGTACAAGTACGACGTGGCCGTGTTGGTGGGAGGAGGCATCGGAGTCACGCCCTTTGCATCTATATTGAAGGACATCACGCATCGCTCCAAGGCCAAGGAGAAGATCAACTGCAAGAAGGTGAGAGGGGATGGGGTTACGGGAAATAAGAAACAGATAAATTGATGGATGAGACGCGTTATATTTGTAATGGTGTGTTATCAAGCCGAGACTATAGTGTCTTACTTTAAGCCAATTATAATCATTATACCATTTGTTTAGCATTACGATAAATATGTTATTACGAGACTTTATTAACTGTTTACATATTTAATGCTTAGTCCCCGTGAAATAAAGTATGGTATTCAAACTTACTCACCTTAACTATAGGAAACATAAGCCCTTCTCACCAGAATCCTTACAAATACGCATTCAAATCTTTAAACCGAAACCCGTACTTAACACATGATTATGTCCAACTCTCCTATATTTTTGCCCATTTTCCTACGCTCAGATGTACCTCATTTGAGTGACACGGATGCATATGCAAATTATTAAAAAATCACAAATATCAATGCTCACTTGCTAGCTTCGGAACAGGAAAATCTCGGTTTCTTTTTCACGTGATGATACCTGTAGTTCTATTGATACCCAAATATCCTACGACAGGTGTACTTTATTTGGGTGACGCAGACGCAGAAGCAGTTCGAGTGAATACTCGACTATATAGCAACACCGAACCTCTACCCACCCCAACCCTTACAAACCTATCCCAAAACAAAAACATCTTTTATTTGTAGGTGTACTTCATTTGGGTGACGCGGACGCAGAAGCAGTTCGAGTGGATGACAGACATCATCCGCGAGGTGGAGGAGAACGATTTGAAGGACATTGTGTCGGTGCACATCTTCATTACGCAGTACAAGGAAAAGTTCGACGTCAGGACCACTATGCTTGTAAGTAACGATTGTTTAAATGAAGGTTATTTCATAAATGGGCAAATCATCGTTTTCTAAAGTTGTGTTACTTTGTCCAGGGTACAAGGGAAAGTTCGACGTCAAGACTGCCAAGTTTGTAAGTAAAAGTTTCACGAGGAACAAATCAAGTGTAATTTAAACGGAAACATGTCTGTATGTGTTAATCCACATTTACAAATTCCTTCCTTAAGTTGACTAATAATCCATCACAATTATTGAAATACCGGTTCTTATGCAAATTAACACTTCCTTGAACGAAAAATAATGACAAGAATCGCGACAGGGTTCTGAAGACGAACGCAAAACAAAATTTTATATAGAACTTCCTTAAACATAAATAAGCAAATAGCGGTACCAGTATATCATGTTAAGATACCGGGGGTACATGTCTATCAAATCATAATTCTACTAATTCCTTCCTCATTAACAAAAACTATTCGGTATAATTCAGCTTTTCAGTTCATCTGCGAGCGGTTCTTCCCGATTCATGTCGAGAAGCCTATTTCATGCAAATCAAACTTTTACAACATCCTTTCTTAATACATGTTATAAAACTGTTTCTGTTTTATTCCTCCTTCCAGTACATCTGCGAGCGGTACTTCCAGAAGATCTCGAGTCGCAGTCTCTTCACTGGCCTTCGTTCGATCACGCACTTTGGTCGACCCAACTTCGAAGACTTCTTCCGCCAGCTGCAGTGCGAACACGTAGATGTGAGTTGGGAATAATTTAAAACATATGAAAACATATGTGTTACCGTCAAATTGTGCAATCAGCAAATATCAATATTGACGGAAATGTTCAATCATTGTCAACGTAAGAGGGTTCACTCAGTAAATGTCAACATTGTCTAACATATTTTGTTCAAGTAAATAGATGTTAAAACGCTAAAATCTTTATCGAATCATATATATCCCTCCGGGTTATAATTTATTATTCTCGAAAACAAATCTTAGAAATTCCAATTGATTAGCGAACGCAGTTTAGTAGTCCTACGTTAAAATTGGATGCTCCAACGTTTTTTTTTTTCTCCATTCTAAAGTTTAGCTTGTGACAGCTTGTGCATCAATTATAATTTTCTCTCCTTTTTCGCAGACGGAGGTCTTTGGTGTATTTAGTTGTGGTCCTCCTCCTATGACGTCATCAGTAGAAAAGGCCTGCACGTCTACCAACAAGCAGCTCGGTGGCGAAGCACTCTTTGTGCATCATTATGAGAACTTCTAAATGTCGTAAAAAATGTGTAGTGTTAGCTTATCCCAAAGTGGCAATATATTGATATTAATTTCTATTTTTATGGAGTCATCAATTCTCCTAAAGTGACAATATTTACATGTTTTTTTTTTTCTATGTTGATGGGAGGCCGATGTTTTTGGTCTCACCAAATTAACTGTATATATAGTCAGTTATCAAATAATGGTTATACTGAAGTTTGAAATCCATAAATGGTGATACAATTAACAGGTATGAAAGTACAATAAAATATGGTGTAAATTCATGTCACGTCGGTTGTCAATCGGAATATTGTAAAAAAAAGTCTTTTAAGGTCCTATATTCCTTTATTCGTCATAGGTTGGTCTAACTGCTTATTATTTTATGTATACACTGGCAGCCAATTATAGGTTTTCATAAAAATGCAGCGAATCCATTTCAGTTTATATCACCATGCATCAGTGACTCATTTATGATCAAAACTTACTATAAAGTAGGCATTTATTGTGTATATTTTTTCTCCAATTCACGCTTGCTAATATATGATAGAATGGAATCAAAAGTGCATAATATCACAATTTATCGCTTATACAGCAATTAAATATTGGAACCATTCCGAATTCATGGATGGCGTTTTAAAAATATATATGCAATGTCCCCGAAGTGCGTGAAGTTATTGTTCATTTGATGAAAAATGGTTTTGACACAGTCGATCTGGGAGACATGTGAAAATACGTTTTATTTATGTAAAGGAAATATTAATCATGAATGCGTATGATGGCAAATGTATGAAAATGTCATGGGGAATGTGTATTTGCTTCAATCAAAAATATATATCTAATGTTTCTAATATTGTTCACATATTTTTCACATTTTGCACTGAATAGTCTAATTATTGTCATTGAAGAATCGGAACGTATACACACATTGTAAATACGGTCATTATGTAAATATAATTATAAACGAAAAATTTCATTTGTTAAAATGCACTTTTGTACTAAAAGGAGTGAACTATTTTACGAAAAGTTCATTCCAATATTCAGAGGCCACATTGTAAAGTGGCTATTCCACAAACCTTCGTTTTCTTTATTATTTCTCCTGCTGAAACTAATGCTATATATTTTTGTTAACATGCAAATAAAAAAAAGATTTAAATTATGTTTAATTTGCTCTGCCTGATTAATAAATGGTAAGAATAAGTGTGTCCATGCTATTGTTACTGTTACAAAAACCGGGAACTAGTTGTAGCCTGAGTAGGTTCTATCAACCGTAAAATGTGAAGGGCTACGGTATATTGGTTGATATCGCTAAAACAGAATTGAGCAGAAGCATATCGCTGTATCGATACGTTTAATTTGTGCATAAAAACAGCTACTTTTCTTTCAAAAGTTACGGCTCGTGTTGTGAAATGCTCTAAAATACTGAGTACAAAATATTGTGGATAGATTTTTGTTCACAACTACGGCCTTTATGTCCTTCATATCAATATATACCTATGACCGTTTACAATCATCTACAAAAATATGATGACGGACAGACAGACAGATAGATGCATGGAAATACATAATCCTTGGGTTGGGGTTGACAATTTCGCAGCGATTTGGAATAGACTTGGTCGAATAACAACATGAAACAATAAATTAAAACAAATGGTTTAAATACATTGTTTGTATTTTAGCATTAATCGACAAAATAAATATATAGTGAATGTGTGTTATCATTCACCGTTGAAAAATGTGAGAATGTATTTCTCCCAAACATCTACATGTAAATACAATAGGCCTATATCAAACATAATAAATGCAAAAGCAAACCATTTTGACATGGCACTTCAAGTTCGATTTTAAATTTTAAGTGGCCCTGGACGTCATCTTAATATTATTATTGTGGTGATATAAATCAGGAAACGTAACGTATTTTACGGGAATAGGTATGTACTATTTATATGCATTGTACGTCCTAATGCATACGAAAGAGCTCTAAATATTTGAGTTGATTGATGCTTCAAAGATTGTCGGTTAAAATCATCAGATAACCTCGAACATGTGAAGGTTTGGATCGAATATTCCACAAGTGCAATGGCAGTTACAGCTTTATATTGCAAATAAACAAACTATTCTCTTAACATAAACCAACATACAAGAAACGAATTCTCTATTGCATAAAATAAATTTCATTCACGGTTGGATTCAATCGTATTCCACCATTGCAATTATTGACGATGAGCGCTTCACAATAATCGACTTTCCTCTAATATCCTATATAAATATCCTTCCATAAAATAAAACCAATCATGATCTCAAGTCTTAACTAGCCATGCTCGCACCTCAATCACTATCCGAATCGCTGCCGAAAATCTCCTCCGCCGCCTTCTTTCCGGCCGCCGCGCGACCTTCGTCATCACTTCCACCCGATCCACTTCCGGCCGGCGACGCACTTCCGCTGCGACTTCCGCTGCGAGATCGCGACCGGCTTCGCGATTGTCGCGCGGCGGGGCTACTGGGGCTGCCGCTACGAGATCGAGAACGGCTGCGTGAACTCGCTCGACTACCGCTGGCGCTGCGAGAACGGCTGCGTGAACCGCGGGGACTGCCGCTGCCACTACGAGATCTAGAGTAGATAAAATATGAAATGTGATAATTCTTATTTTATCTAAAAACTTTCTAAAAATGACTGCCGCTAGCCCTATGAGAAAGGCTTCGTGAGTGCCGGGGACTGCCGCTGCGCTATATCTAGAGAGGATGGATCGAGATGAGAATATTTCGATAGTCGTTTCATAAAATGGATTAGATTGAGTTGTTATTCACTAAACTCATAGATTAATTTATATAACATTACATTGAATTAATAATAATATAATAAAGTACAATTTATTTAAATTACAATTTACATGAACTATTTCAATTATAACAAAACACCGTTTTATTAACAACATAGATGCAGGTTGATGTTTCCCAAATCTGCCATACTTTTGCGAAAAATAAGAATTGAACATATTTTATCAAAACATGGTTTCCATAAAACCCCTTCCAACAATCTTCCTCACCCGCTTCGACTCCTTGAGCGACTCTTCGAACCACGTGACCTACTGCGACTGCGCGACCGACTTCTGCTGACAGAGCGACTTCCGCTGCGACTTCTACTCCTACTGCCGCTTCCACTACGCCGCGACCCACTGCGACTTCGCGAGCGACTCCGCGATCCGCCGCTGCCGCTGCGCGAACCAGATCGCGAGCGACTTCTCGAGCGACTCTTGCTGCGACTGCGACTTCGGTGACTTCCGGCGTCGCTCTTGTCTTCGTCGCCACTGGCCAGGCCCTCCATGGCTTTTTGTTCTTCGTCTGTAATAATTATTTTTTATCCATTTTATAATAGGCCTTTATATATTGGAATATAAGCTATTAGTATTTAAATATAATTATTAATTATGCGAACTACATGTACATGTCTTTGATCTGATCTCCATCCAGTATTTGTGTAATCTAAATATTGATTTGAGGCCGCGATCATCATACTTTATTTTACATCTTATTCCTAATAATTCACGTTTTCAACCATGATGATTACCGCAAATCGATGCAATTGACTTTAGATGATAACAAATACGGAAACCTGAAAAATTAATCACATATGTGTTATTGCAATTCGTATATATGATTTGCAATCAGCACTATA
>LQRL01108983.1:12681-22819 GCA_001703475.1 Hydroides elegans | reverse complement strand
AAAAAAAAAAAAAAAATGATTAACTTGTTTGCCTCGTCCGTCCATCTGTCCGGCCATATGTTTTTGTCCGAAATATACCTATTATGTGACCAAATTAATGGATATATTTATCGAAATCGAGCGATACCTGATCACAAGTAAATGATCATTCCCTCTGTCTCTCTGTGTGATACAAACCTTCACCTTTCCCTGAGATGTAAACAAAAACCTGGCTCGGGTCTATGTTCTCTTGCTTCTTTGACTCCGTATCATGAAAAACGGTAAATTCCTGCAGGCCCCGGTGAGAATGAATGATCCAAGATAAGGCAGCAACACAGAGATAAACCATACGGTGCCGCGCTTTTGTTGTTCGGTGAAACGATCCATTGATCTGCCGTTTCTCATATGTGAGCATATGGCACGGATTGTTCATGCTACGCTAACGCGACTTAGATGGTTTTGCGGACGTCCTTTTACGTAGCCACGTTATATTAGTAATCTATCTCATAGATATGATTTCGTTATGACTTTGGCACAGTGGTGTTCCTCGTTCTGATGCTACTCGACGTTGTGTCGAGTAATGGACGTCATATGAGCTTCAGAATAACGTCGAAAACATTTATCAATATAAATATAAAAGCAAAATAAACAAATATAAACGATAGCATTTGATATTTATCGATAGTTTTGTTATTTATCGATAAGACGTCATGAGGCCATCAAAGAAGCATTATGATTTACATACCGATCTTTTTTAGTTTAACTATTTCTGTAAATAATTATAACTTTAAGTATCGTCTCTTTTCGACATTGCAGCAACAGCATTTGCCAATCAAATATTTCTCTCGTTCGTTCTGGATGACAACCGCCGACCTCGTATTCACCTTGCTCACGTTCAGTAATTACTCGATTCCATGCAAGAAGACGTTTACTTAAAACGTGCTGTTTATGCAAGGAAATCATATAAGGTCGGTAACGGACACCACGATATGACAAACGACCAGCTATATTTATTTTACTTGTATACACTGTGAAATGTTATTTAAAATAAAGCATTTTACGGGCTACCTGAAAGGACGTCCGCAAAATGTCGCCTCTCGTAGCACGAGCGACCCTTCCGATTGTTGCGCCTTGCAGATATTGTTAATGTGTTTTTGCCATGATTGCATATCTAGTCAAAAATTCAAGTTTCGAAATAAAATTGCACTGAAATCTAAAAACGAAGAAGTTATCAGGACCATTACCATTAGGAAAATCACTTTTAAATCATATAAAATTTCTTAACAAACTACTTATATCTCAAATAACTTTTTTGTTTTTTGATCTTTTTAAAATCTTTAAACGCTGTATATTTTGGCGATTTTTTGCCACACCTGTCAATTCTTTGATTTTTTTATCCACAGCAAATCAACAAAATGCATGTTATTCAAGCGATATCTCTTATGCATAGAATTGATGTCGTTCAATAGCTCTGCATACATGGTCAAACAGCATAATAAATGCCTTATATGGGATGCTCGCAAAACAGTCCATGTTTATTGGCCTGATATTCCCTGTATTCGGAAATGTAACCGAAAACGGTGACGGTTGGTAAAAGACCTAAAAGGGTTATGACTTATCGAACAAGACGGTCTCTCTACCCGGAAATAACAAAAAAACAACATGGCGAATTTTGGAGATGAACCATTCTTTTTAATGAGTAGTTTGGTTTTGGATGATTCCTTAAAGAATTTATTGAGCATAATGAGAGGATCTATCCATGCTCTAGCGTACCTGTATGCTAGATATCCCTGACATGGTGTACATTAATTTGTTGAGATTGTTTATTTAATTATCGCCCACTTTTCAATGTTACAGATGTTCTCCTCATATGTCAGAACATACATGAAAGGTTATTTCATTCCAATCAAGTTTTGTGATATGGGGTGTCGAAGTTGGCCGTTAGAGAATGTTAACAATTGTAATATATTAAATATTGCACAATTGACATACTCCGCCATTTTGTCAACAGATGGATCACGTGGTTTATTCACTGCTGATCATTTGAATCAGGAAGCTAGTTTGGTTGAAGGTTTAGGCACAATGACGTCACTATAATATGTGTAAACAAGTAGGTCTTGACTTTTCGAATAGAAAAGTGACAATAACTTTAACCGGTTATTACTTTCCGAATGCAGGGTATGATATGTTTGGGAAATGACCGCCTATATATGCCAATATTTGTTTATTGTTTGTGTTTTGAAATTCGTTAGACATAATTCTATCTTGTTTCATTCGCTGACAAATAACCTCGATGGTCCTATAACTAAAGTTTTGCCTTGTTTGTCATTCTATTGGCTCTCATTCTTGCTTTTCCAAATATCCACACCCTCCCTCTCAAAGTATCTTATATTATCAACTTACATTAAAGTGACAACTATATTGAATAAATAACAGTTATTTCTGAAGTCGTAATATGACCTGTGGCATTTTGGAAAAACATATTTAGGTTTATATAGGACGAAATTCGTTAAGTTAAGGAATAGCTTTCGTTTGTTGCCGCGTTTGATACGGCATCCAAAGTACAATAGTATACAACCCTACGATTGAAAAGCTTTCGTGCAGTAATAGTGTACCATGTGGAGTGGAACCATAGGTTGTTAATCCTTAGGTCTGACAAAAAAACAACAATTGACTTGTCCAAATTCTTAACCAAGGCACTCAATTAAGCATAGGAATGAGACCTAAGGAAAAAGATATTCGTATATAGGTGTATGTTGTTATTTAGTAAATAAATTTTATTATATATGTTCTTTTATTGCATCAATCTTTTCAAATCGATTGGAATAGGATTAAAAAGTGTTGCAATAAAGCAGAGTGGTTGTAGAACAATTTTACTAATTCGTCGTGTTTTAAAATATTCTTCAAATGCTCCACTGAAAATTGTATTAAACTGCCTAAAAAGCATGCTAAGCTATGGTTAAGTGTTCTCATCCAGATGACGTCAATTTAACACGAACCCGTCAATGTGACGTCAATGTGACGTCAAATATGCCAGACATGCTATACTTTGGGGTATCTGGTTGAAATAGATGAATAAGCAAATCTAATACCTCATGTTTTTAATGCGATTTTATCGAAAAAAGTGTGACAATAAATAAAGACCAATAAAGTCACTATGTTCTAACTGTCCTTTGGTCATTATTAAGCTAAGGTGTCGATCATTGAAACAAACGCACACCATAAACCGGATGCCTTAAGGGAGTGATCCGGAAGTATTCGTAATGTTTATCCACATAAAAGGAAATATTCATTTAATTAATAACTTAATCAAGCAGTTGCCAAAAGGTAGTCCTTAGGACAAGTAACATTAAATCGACGTCACAAATTGACGCGACGTCACACTGTTTATTTTAATGCAGATGATTATTTGTTCCACCATGATTCAATTAAAATTACATAAAAAAAACTACATTGTACATTGGGTATATACAATTTAATTTTGCCATTTGTCCGCCATTAAAATAGTGACGTAAAACGTTTATATACATATTTACATGAACGTTTCTATACGATTTTATACATACTGATAACGTCACGTTAATATTCTTGGACGTGTCATTCATGTTCACACTCAAGGCAGTGTTGTTCTCCCTGAGTTAATTAATCTTGAGTAGATAACACTTGGTTTGAAAGACAACTCATTGGGCTTGCTACTTAAATGGGCTATATTGTTCGTAGAATAAAATCAGAATCTCCTTATGTTTGTACGATAAGCACGATTTTATTTGATAAAAAAATATATGAAAGACATTGAAAACGTTAAATTGTGAATAAGGTGCATTTACTTATAAAGCTGAGACAACAATGTTAATCTTAACCGTTAAAGTACGCTGTACTGCATGATTGCAGTATCAAAGTCCGTAAAAAAGCGTAACGGACCACTTAAAATCGCACCACCATAACTGCAAAATGCTCCTTGGCTACGTCAAACTATCGACAGCTAAAGGCGACTAAAGGCAATTCTCTTGGTGAATTGAACCCTTTGGCCAACCTTTTCATTACTGACAGGTTTCAGTTCTAAGACGAAAGCAACTACCGATGATCTAGTTCTCGAAAAAAAAGTAAATTTCCTAGGTGAAAGCTTGCTAATTAGCACAGGAGCACATGTTAAATTTCAAAATAAATATGTTGTTTCCCACGCGACCTGCTTTTCTGTTAAATTTGAAATATTATATATTTTATAGCGAGTTTGGCGTGAAAATCGCCATTTCGCCTATGAGGACTGCTTATTTTTGGGAAAATGTAAGCGCGCCCTATTATAATCGCATTACATTTTACCTAGCCATATTGAGAGCGTTTTCTTACAATCAGGCATATCAACTTTTAAACATAATACAACGTTAGAGTTTGAACAATACAGAAAGTTTTAAAACGGCTGAAAAAAATGAATACTAAAGACATCCATCTCGAAGAAACTCCCAGTTGGGAAAAGTCACATGTCTTTAACAACATCTCTTCACTGGGTGCTGGTCCGCATTAGAGATTTAATAATAAGATGTAATTGGATAAACGTAAATGGCTTCTTGGAGGTGATATTCCGCTCCTATAATTCCCTTTTTCCTTTAGGGGGCTTGATCAAGAAAGTACCAGACCACCCTGAATACATATATTGCTTCATTTAATAGATACGTCTTGAATGTAAAGCCCTCCATTAAAAGATGGATGTTATCTCCATGGTATGTTTTCCTGTATATTCGCTTTATGACTTCTCATATGACCGTTTGAACTGCATGAAGCTTTATATTTGTAATGATATATTATATACCACTCTACAGTCATTATGGGATATGGTGATGATTAATTGTTTGACCTGATGTGTCCTGGTTGTTTATATAATAAGCACGTGACAGCAAAATGGATGTTGTCATTTAATTATATATAGAGTCTATAAATGTTTCCTAGATTTAGGTCTCATTCTTAGTCGCAAAGTCAGGATGACGTCAAGTGTTCAACATTGTTTCAACGCCTGGGCCTAGGGTTTTTTTCGATCATAAAGACATTCCATATTAGAGATACTATGGGGTCCTCTTTGTAATAGATCTATATGTAAAACATGACATAACCCATATTTGCAACCTGTTTCTCTTTTCGTTCTTCTTTAACGAAGTTCATCAGATGGGTGTTTCCTGTGTCAGAATGTCAAAAGCATTGCACTCAAAAGTCTCAGCTGCTTTTGGGTCAACAGTGACATCTTGGAACATTTCCCACGCATTTGACAACGTTTTTATATTATTAAAGATAGATTTCGGATGTTTTAAAACTATGGGAACAATCGGTGGGTGTGTATTTCAAGCGGCTTGTTAAGAAAAGAGCAACTAACACTTAACGCTGGTACCCTAGGTACCACCACTGGTAGTCAGACCCAAACCCCTGTAGCCCGAAAATATATATTTATGGGCAACGTGGTTTAAAAAGTCAAGGTCAGGGCCCAAACTTTGAAAAGCCCGGGGGGCTATTCGGAAATTCCGAATTTGTCAAAACTTAATATCATAAATACTCGTCATTCGCCTGCGTTTAGGGGTACTTACGGGACCGGATGCAAAATCATAAATATGCATCTTACTCACCCTACATTGACCGTACTATTTCTCAACTAATTCCCATTTCACCGTTTTGCATTTTTAATCTAGAAAAATTGATTGCGCAATTCAAAATTTAAATATCCCTCATGACTCATACATGTAAGAAAGGTTTTTGTAGCTCAGATAGAATATTAAACATCGCAAGGAATTTTAATTGTTTTCGTGACAACCTAGAACCAAACGTTGTTTTGACGTACGCTTTGTCTGCTTTACTTCGTAGATAAATTTATTATACAAAACAACAATGGCAAAAAAAAAAAAGAAAATAAAAACAAAGAAGGTCTAGATTGTGTTGTATGTCGCTGATGCTATATCGCTGATGCTATATCGCTGATACAGAGAAATACCCCTCTCAAAAACGGCACGGGGCGCGCCAACATTAAAGAAGGGGGCCCCCTGTGATTGACAAGACGTCAAGACTAATTCGGTGGCGCAGATGTGTTTGTCTTCATATCCTGCGAAAGGGTCAATGTCGCCGACGCGCCTTTTGGCAACCAAAGATGACTGAAGGGGTTCCGTGCATAACCATGTTAACTCGCTTTGCTACTTTTGAACAGCTGGCTGTTATTCAGTGTAAAATATCCTCTATAGACTTATTGGCTCCGCGTATGAAAAGGTTAAATCGTCTTAAATCGTCGCGCCGCAATTTGGCGACCAAACATGACTGAATTAAAAGTTCATGCATAACTTTGTTAATATGCCCTCAATAATTATCGAGTTATGATTGGTGTTGCCGTCGCGCATGTTTAGCAACTCAAATGGCTGCATCATGAAGGAATCATGTACTAAAATGCTAAATTATCTTTTCTTTCAATTTCGGTTGCGCCATTTGGCATCTGAAATTACCGAAAGTAAACATATATGAGCAGGTAAGCTTGCTTTGCATAGTTGAAAAAGCAACTTGTAACTCAGTGAAAAGTTTGAATTACAAACTTGCTCTTTTCGGACCAAAACAGGCACAACAAAAACTACATATCCCCCATCCCTTAAAAAAGAGAACAGAAGTTTTTTGTAACGTGATATTATTGCCCAACCTGTGATTGCGTATAGTTTTTAACAACTTCCATGGAACGCAAATAGGTTTCGGCACTCACCAATATATCAATTTATTTTCGTGTATTTTTTGTGAAATCTGAGCATCTTCACTCAGATTGATTGAATTAACTGTAATTGAAAGGGGGAAATCATGAACGTTACTAGATTTGTTTATCTTAATTGATCTACAAAGAGCCAAAAGCGCAAGAACGTAAACGTAGACAATCGGATTTTGTTTACATGCTGTCTGTACATTGCTTTTCTACGTAATCAAGTTCGTACGCCACGCAGTACAAAAAGTGCTCCAAAACTTAACATATTTTTAAGAGTGAACCTCTACAATAGTGAGAAATGATAGCTGGTACCTTCAAAATTTTGCACAAATACCATGGTTTCTTTGGGGCCTGGTCACAAGGGGAGCGACAAGGATCGGTATATGAACACTTTTTGTTAAATCTTCTTTTTACGACTGAGTCGAAACTGACTATGTCTTATACAAATTATACAAAAACAAGACTAGATACGGTTCCTTATCATTGTCTATGTGGGCAGGCCCATATTCGGTTCTAAAAAGAAGATTCAAGAAGCTCTAAAATCAGGAATATCAGGAAAGAATGGGAGGATTTCTAAGACATATCTTATGTTAATGATTAAATAAGCACTTGGTCGAAAAGTGGCCATTAATCTATTTGCATATTTGTCCAATGAAGAGTTCTTTATTTATGTGCAAAAATAGCGAATTTAATTGAGGAGAGCATATGTATTGTTATGTATGAGTAAATAATGGTGAAAATCCCCTTTTTAAGATATGGTAATTCTTAGTCAATCCATGACGTATTCAATGGTGCCTGCCTTTTCGAGTAAATCTGCTAATGTCCTAAGTCCCTTTGACCACAATGTGAATACCCGGGCTGATTTGGGACAATTGCTGTTATTGTTCCCTTTATACACTACTCATGAATAGCCTTTGGGTTATTATTTTTTCTCAAGTTTATTTGATTATAGAGTCTTTGTCTACTTTAGCTACTCTCCACTGGTCAAGAGTCTGTAAGACTATGTAAACTCGATCCGATTTCTAAGAGGGCATCAAAAAGTGAGATACATTAAAGTCAAAATAACAAGTTCTACAAGAAGGGAATTCTAATTGAAGTCTGCCATTGTAAAAAGAAAATAATGATTTATAGTTTTAATATAATTTACAAAATGTATGTATTTAAATTATACTCGTTTAATCACTTAATCTGTTTACTAAAATTTATTACTCAATTTCTATTACTAATATTTATTTCGGATCAAGAAAATTAAGAGTGTGAAATAGTAACCGCTAAAATTACCGGATGGGAAACTTTACGGTTTGATTTTTTTTGCCACATGTCATTTTTGGAAATATAATGGTCGGTAACTTAATGGTTGAAACTTTTTTGTCGTATTTTGGTAAAATATTCATTTCTAAGTTGATCGCGCGGTGCACCCCTTGAACTTGTGAAATGATGTTATATCGCCAAATGGACTATTTAATTAGGTGCTAGAACAAATGCAATTAGTATATGAATTGATTTTCCATTTCTTACCTGAGAAGTAATAATGTGATTCTGGCACTGATTACCATTTAGAGAATCATATATGGCTATTTAATCACGGTCGATTGATAATTTCCATGATTATGTACTGTATAAGCATATTTTAATAAGCAATTAATAGATATATTCTGCCGAAAATAGCTTTTAAATTGCCAACATGATTAAAATGCGATTGAAAGTTATAAAAAATGAGTCTAAGTCCGATATATAAAGCGCATTTCTGTTTATGAAAAAGCGCACTTTTAAGCATTATAAGGTGCATTTTTGCGCAGCTGGTAAAATGACTGAAATCCCATTCCTTGATTTATTTAAGTAATATTATAATCAAATCGATAATCGAATTGCAATTACTGACCGTCTCATGCAATCCTCGATTTTCGCATTCTCGACTCAATATCGAACGCAGAAAATCTCTTTGTGCATTCTTATCTTGTAATAATCAGGTCGACATGACACCTAGACTATACCACTTTAAAATGCACTTTATTGAACATTTTCCCTTCCCTTAATTAAAGGGGCGGGATCATTATTTAACACCTTCCCAGTACATACGTTTAACCTGGCCGCCTTACAGTTTCACAGCAAGCACACAGAAAGGTAATTTACTCAACAATCTGTTATGCCACCGACAGGCCAATATCCCGCTCCAGTGCCATTATTCCTTGCCAGTATGACGCTGGTTTTTTGGCCCACCTTCGCCATTTCTTATTTTGGCAAGTTATGTTTATTTGGGTTTTAAGAAAGAAGAAAATGAAGAAAAGCCGTGTATTATTAGCGCTATAACCAATAAAAATACTATGAATGTGAAATGTTAAGATATATGTTATGGTAACTATATTTGAATATTTGGTCATTCATTTTGTCAAATGTTGAGAACGGTTTCGTCAATACTCGATATATGATGTTAATACCTTCATGCATAGAATCATTGATATGCGATATGTCGCATTAATATACATAAATGCAATATAAGCATACAACATATAATCATGCACTTGACTCTATATAACCTGTATTGAGTAATTGAGTAAAGACTCTACCTGTATTCTCACACCTTTAGCTGCCAACGAGGCCAATCTCCTTTGACTCCCGTTAATAACTGACCGTTGAGCAAGAGCCCTGTCGTTTAATGCCCCCTCTCTCTCATTTTAGACCTCACATATTATAAGAGGGAAAATCCATGGGTTTCTATACCTTTCATTATGTCATGGTGTAGAGGGGGAGCTGTCAATTAGGAGAGCGTTGCAAAATTGATTGGCCAGAAAGTATAAGCGTTAGGGAGCCCAACTTCCCCCACCCGTTTAAAAGGCCCAAAAGGCATCGATCATATGGATAGAAAAATCTCTAAATGGAAACTCTTTGCTTGCGCCATGGCTAGAACTGAGCACCAAAGTAAAATGTTTGGCGTCGGCAATGGCTTAAAGTCACTCTACTCTCTTGAGGTAGTCTAATAGAATTGAGCGCTAGCTGCGGATAGAGAACGCGCAATTGTACTACTTTTGTGTTTATGAGCCGATAACAAAAGGGCCACCAATAAAGAAGTAAACAATGTGTTGAATGAATATTCATTCTCAACTAATTGAGAGTTATAAGGCTCGCATTTGGAGCTCCATATAATTCTGTCGAGTGGCTCGTTTTAGGCCAAGGTTACACAGAGCGTTTTAACACGTTAGCAGTTTTTCACGCGAGCTTTTTCAGTGGTTACACTGACGTGAAAAGAAGCGAAAAGGCTTAAAAATCGAGGTTTTCTCCCGTTTCCCTCCAGTATTTCAAAAGGAGTTTAGTGACATGCATGGTGTCCAACAAACTCAAATGAAGTTCATTATTGCAAAAGTCGCGTTTAAAAAAGTCGCTTTTTTCCCCGCTAGCAGTTTTCCCCGCTGACTTTTTTCTCTATGTTATAGTAAGATTTCCGTGCTG
>LQRL01108983.1:0-12485 GCA_001703475.1 Hydroides elegans | reverse complement strand
CACGAGTTTTTATAAAGAAAATAGAGGACTAATAGAGGACAAAATAGAGGACTAATCCCCGACGTGAAAAACAGCTAATTCTGTGTAACCGCGGCCTTATAATGGAAGGCGGATAAGTCGTAGACTGAGTAAAAAAGAATGACCAGGGATCAGTGCTCTAGCATGAGAGAAAGAGTGCCCTTCACATTCAATGTAAACATGCGATCGAATGCTATAGTTAGACATGCAAATAGAAGTTATATGAAAGGGAAATATCGAAATAAATTAGTTGCATGCCTAACCATTGGATATCTGGACTTTTCTATGTCAAATGAGAACGTTTCGGATATACACACAAAAAAAAATGTAAAATATCGAAATAAAAAGTTTCACGCCACATCATATTATATATCTTGGCTGTACCACATAGCAGTGTTTGATTTCGTTTCTAAACAAGTAACTCGTGAAAATATATCGAAATAAATACGCACCACGTGTTACCATTGGTTATCTTGGCTTTTCCATGTAGCAATGCTCAATTTCGTTTATAAACAATGATTTGGCACCGATCATATTTCGTTACAAAGCCAGAATAAATAAACGTTAGACAGCAGCAAAAACACGCAAACGGACCTACATAGGATACATTGTGGATATCAAGATAAGGAACAATCCGCTACTGATGTATTGTAGGAACCTGCAAACGCAATGATAAGACAGTGCAAGGAACATGGGACTACAGTTTCACTACCGTCAAAGAATCCCAGCGTTTTGGGGTCTGCAACACTCAGCTCTATGCACAAATCTCTCCTGGAATTCCATCCTAATTGAATAAGCAAGTGGCCCGGTTGTAGGATATCCTTATCATTGCAGTGACACAAAATTACAGTTATTAGACATATTATTGCGGCAAAAACCGACAATAAAAAGCACATATAAAGCAGGATAGAATGCCAGAAAAGTGAGTAAAAAGCAGTGTTTATATACAAGATGCTGACGTAGTAGGTGTAAGACCAGACACACAGCACCACCAATATTCGTGTGTAATAGCCAATCGATCGATCGGTCGTCTGGCTGGACTTGTATTGATGATATATTTCTGGATGCTGATCACACACGTAAACGTTGGTCCTATAAGGGACCCCAGTGCAAAAAGTGAATAAATTGACTATTTTTGACAAAGGAAATATCGTGTCTTAAGTGGGTTAAACATGGTGTTGCTGAGGATAAAGAATTGAATTGCATCAAGCGTATAGTGTATTAAACGTATTTGCGAATTGAGCGTTTTTCGATGAAAACAAAAACACATGGATAAAAATACAGCAAGAACAAATGAATTTACAAATGGTTTGAAATTAAAGTAATACAATCGAGTCTTCTAAAAAGTATTGAAATACTCTTCTCTAATTTTAATGGAGTATGAAAAGGATATAAAGCTCATTTGAATTATTATAAAGTACAATATATATTTCTAAATAACCATATATAGATTTAAGAGTCCCTAAACCCTACATCTCATTTTTTATAACATACATATGGATACATCAGCACCGAACAAAAATGATCTGCTATAATCTGGATAGTGCTGCCACTATCTTTAACTCGATCCTGACGCTGGCTGCTCTCTCCCTTATGTCCGGTTGCACCTGGATCGAAGTGGACGCAAACAGTATACCCTGCGTCTATCAAGGCCACCTTGTAACCGATAGCAACTGGTATGGTCCCCTCGCTAATATAACCATTCTCACCACCGGCCGCATTGCGTTCGAGTTTTCGTTTCCCGCCGAAAATTGCTGTCAGAATATCTTGTTTTACACGGAGGAGCAGCGGTATATCTTTAATTCGCAGATGAATTGCTGGGAGAAGGAATCTCCGCTGGAAGATGATCAGATCCTGCGATTAACGCCCAGTTTCACGTGGTCTGGGTGTCACATGGTTTACGCGAACTCGATCCGGACTATTTCCTGTCAGGGCGGACGTAGCTTCACGGCGACGCCCGGTAATCGCGATTTTCCGATGACGTACTATATAGCGGTTAGTAACTGCGCGCAGATCCATGGATTAGAATTGCGTTATCGGATCGAATTGGTTGGTCACATGGGGGATTGTATCGGAGGTTATACGGAACCGCGAACGACACCCGCTAATTCGGTTGGGAGTTTGCAGGTCGGTGAAATGAAACCGGAAGACAAGGATAAAGTAAACAAAGACATCGACGCATGCGTGATCAAGGGCAATATCAATACAACCACTGGTTGGCATGGTTATTTAGCGAACGTCACGTTTAAAGCCGGTGGCGGTTTTCGCTTTCGCGTATCCTTTCCCGCTGGTATGAATTCACTTGAGGTGCTACTTTATGACAAGAAAGATATATCGCAAATGAAACCAGACGACGGTTGCTGGCAGCGATATGCGAAAATACGCCATCAAAGTATCAACGACCAAATTATACGGCTTTACCAGAAAGCCTCATGGAATAGTTGTATCGTAGAGAATAAAACGAAAAGTGGACAACAGCGTCGCTATATTACATGCCAAGGCGAAAGACGTTTTAACACGGAACGTCGGATATTTTTCGCGTTTTGTAACTGTCGTTTGCAGCGCGGTTTCTACCTCGATTATCGTTTCGAGTTCTTCAATTTTAAAGATTATAAGTGTTCAGGAGTACGGACGTCATTGGATACTTTATTATTGTTGAGCATGGCTGTGATTGTGCATATACTGTTTCAAGACGGATTTTCTAGTTTAGGGTTGATTTATTATATTTCTAGGTAATATTATGCCATATTAATGTATATTATATCTAATTGTTTTTGTTTTATTTTGTCTTTCTTACAGAACTTACGTTATGTTAATGTTCGCTTGCAAACGTATGTGTTATAATTTGATCATGAAATAAAGTAACACATTAAGGGCATTGCAGTTTGAACTCGTAATGTGTTTATGAAAGTGTTTGAATTGGGTATATAATACACATAATCACGAATTGCAATTGAGCGCCAAGAGAACCCTCATTTTCTAGGCCAGCAATCTGAGTTCGCAATAAATAGCAAATCTAAAAGTCTGGTTCAAACTGTTTTGCACTATACCACCTGATTCCTACCTACCATGATAATCTTTCTTTATATTAGACCTTCACCGTTGCCCATTCAAGTAAAATATAAAGGATTCACAAAGCAATATGTAGAAGGAAATTCCCTTATAAGCAATTTAAGGTATTGTACACGTTTTACTCCTATTACGAAAATAAACAAATATTTCGAAATCATGCAAATGATTGAACTTAATATAGGACCGGACTACACCGTAAGCTTTTTTTGGAGAGTTGGAAATCTGATTAGCATGCATACATTGAATCAAACAACGATTTCAACGATCCATGAGTCTCACATAAGAAATAGAAAAAAAAAACGTTTTTTATGAAAACAACGTAGCCATTTACTGAATTGCACAAAAAAAAGCAACACTGAAAAACGGCCATTTTGAAACCCATTTGGCTTCCAAAAAAAAAACAATAAATTGTGAGTGCTAGCCGTTCTTTATTTGGCATCACAAATTGTCTGCAATAATAGAAACGAATCAGTGAATGGTCCTTAATTTCTCCTGTACAGCACTTAAATGACATGTTGCTCAATTGTTGTTGCCAGTATTTTGTGTTCCATTACGTCGTGTCCATGAAATTAACGTTAAGGCCGTGTTCACGCAAACGAAAAAGCTCGGAAAATAGCACGAAACCCGATATTTTCGATAGCCACATTTGTATAAAAACATAGCAATTTATCCCCTCTGTTCACGCAAAAATTTAGGATATTTTTTTGCGTGAACACTCCTTAAGGGTGTGGTTACAATTGCGTTTTAAAACGCAGATCTTTTAATGACTGCCAATGTATTTTATAGATAACTAAAAAAGGCTAGCAATATAAAACGCAATGAGCGTTCTAATGTTTTCCATAAGGAACGAATTGAAAAGCACATAAAGCATTTTAAATCGCAAATGTAACTACTTCTTAAACTGCTTCAAACCTGAAAACCCAAGAGCCAAATTAAGCCATGAGTCTAGTCCCCAGCAATGGCTAAAGTTATGAATATTTCAAGGGATGCATTCTTGTTAATTTCGAGATTAAAATGTCATTCTACGCAGATGTGGTCACATGATATTGAATATGGAACTATTAAGGGGAATGCAACGGCATTTTATCTGGATTTAGGGGATGATTATATTTGTGTTTTAAAACGCAGCCTTTTTTTTTAGCTCTCTGAGATGTTCCTTATGAACAATTCAAAATCGCTCGTTACCTTTAGGGTCTCCAAAAAGATCGAAATACTTTGGTAGCCATGCAAACATGTAACCAAACTCTTATTGATGTTTATGAAAATAAGTTAAAATCCCGTTCACCTCTTAGTATATTCTGTTCATATGAGGGGTGACTGTGCATATTATATTTCTTTTCATCTAAATACTCATTTGGTTTTATTTTATGCCGTATAAGTATGCTTCATATATTGATTGATTATTTTAGCGATGATAGATAAAATTAATTTCAAATAAATATCACATCTGAACGGTAACCGGAAAGAACGCCCCCATGAAAAAAAACCCCCAGGGTTAAACCCCCCTTTTTTGCACACCCCTGAATAAACCCCCCCTCCATATTTTTCTTAAAATATGATATAAAATTAGAAAATAATATCGTTTATTTATATATACATGATAATATGTTTTGTGTAGGGATCAACTTATATGTATCTGATCTAATCAAGTGCAATTTGTCACATTATCTGCAAATCCGCTGAACGGATTAACTCTAGATGCGTTTGGTTACTAATCCGACAACATAAATAGCATATAACAGACATTTCACTGACATATAGAATCAGAGTATTCCCTCTCTTAATGTTTTGAATCGGATCCATATTCTAAATTGTTTAAATCAAACTTTTAATAGAATTATATAACAGATATGTCTATAAATACAGAAGGGGGGTTTTTTCAGGGGTGTGCAAAAAAGGGGGGGTTTAACCCTGGGGGTGTTTTATCATGGGGGGGGGGTTCTTTCCTACCACCCATCTGAACTGCATACCCTATATGGGAACCCCATAAAATTATTTATTTATCTCTTTACAAAAACTAAATTAAGAAACCACCTGCCTGGCGTACATTTGTTATGTTTTTCCGCAATAGAGTATTTGTCATTGCGCTTAAAACAAGGAAGAAATCTATGAAAACACATGGTTCGTATATTTAACACTTTTTTAATTCAGTATATCTATCAATTAAGACTTTTTAAATCAATCATAGCATATTGCCATAACAAATTCATGCGATTTACATATTTTATCTTAACTGTTTAAGGATGATAGTGTTTTGGTAGTATCAACTTCGGATTTGCTTGAAATTACATGTGGTCAAATTCCTGCAATCTGAATTCCAATCTGTACGGATAGGTTTATCGACTGTGTTATCTTTTAGATTTGATGAATAAATGAGTTTATAACTGTTTTCTATTTTACAAAGTATTGTTTTTAAATGGTTTAATAAGCGTTCAAAACGCTGATTGTATATGAATGAAAGAGAAGCTTTAAATACGTGTATGCAAATGTTAAGTTTTAGCAAATTTTACTTGTTCATACAATAAATACATTATAATCCATGCATATTGTTTTCATATTTTAATCAAAATGCCATTTTAAAGCATAAATATTTATCTTTTTATAAAGAGACTAATCGCCTTAGTGATTTTTACATTCTTCATTTGAGCAATTGAATATGATATTAACCCAGCATTTTGCATTCAATTTTGTCTTGCCAATTCAACTCCCTCTAAATAAATGCAGTACAAGTGAGCCACAGACACTATATAGAGCACAAATAACCTGTTCTGATTCCTCTTGCCATATTCCCATGATATTGTATTTTTCTGCTCCATTGCTAAACCAGATTTTGGTCAGCAAAATTGCTGCCATATCTTTGCTTCTGTTGTTCTCTGTAGCTCAAGAGATTAGAAGACTGTTTATCCAGTGAGCACAAGATAATCAGATGGCAAAGAACAAAACCAATAGCTTTCTTTAAACAAAACAATATTTGCGCATCTATAAGAGTAGAACCGCTCCCATCGTATGATTACGAGTGGCAAATAATAATCATTTCTTACATAATGGGGCCAAATAGAATAGCTGCTTCTTCTATGCAATAAAGCAAACCATTATGGACAATAATACTAAGATAATACAGGAGCAAGTAGGATAATGGTCTTGCTCAAATGAATGGTTATTGATGCCTGGAAATACTGCTATAGCATGAGGATTCATGTATTCCCATATACTCGTCACTTTTTATGACATAATTGGTTGGTTTATTCATGCAATTGAAAGATACATCACATTCTAATGGACGTTTACATGAACTTTGCATTGCTGATCCGTAATGGTTATTCGTCTAGCCGAAGCCCTAGATTTCGATCATTTCAACTGCAGCGGCTGTTTCTGTTGAGGTCTAGTTGGATATGTTTTACACTATTGTATTAGGAATCCGTGGTATTTTCGCAAGTTTCTTTCTTATCCAATTGTATGTTTATAAAGTTTTATTTTGAAAGCATATTTTGAAAACGCATCTATATAATACTATACACCAAGAGAAATAATTGAATATCGTTATTTCGTTTATATCGTTATTTTCAATACTTTGGATTGAAATTTAGACCATCGCCATTAAAAGTAGATTTCAACATGATACTTAATTATGCCAAAAGAGCAGTGAAACGTTAATGCCAGTTTACCAGACTGTTTGAGGTTTTCATAAAACGCACACATCCATGTCATGAAGCCCTCTAATTCGTATTCCACATAGTACGGTATGCCCGAGTCTGATATACAGTTAAAACCATTTCCAATTTAACCACTGAAACGAATAAACGAATACGAATAAACGAATACGCATAAACGAATAATCGAATACGAATAAACGATTGCTTACGAATAAACGAATGCTTACGAACAAACGACAGCTTACGATAGCTTACGATAGCTTACGAATAAACGATTACTTACGAATAAACGATAGCTTACGATAGCTTACGAATAAACGAATAAACGATTGCTTACGAATAAACGAATACAGTCACTTTGCTTTGTAGATATCATTTTTTTAATTGTAAAATTTATCATCTGAAGTGAGAATCATGTGATAAATTATGAATATCTTAATCATGAATAAGTAGTAGATAAACAAATAAACGAATGCATTCGAATAAACGAAAGCTTACGAGAGCTTACCATAGCTTACAAATAAACGATAGCTTACGATAGCTTACGTATAAACGATAGCTTACGATAGCTTATGAATAAACGGTTGCTTACGATAGCTTACGAATTAACGAAAGCATACGAATAAACGAGAAACGAATAAACGAATACGAATAAACGAATAAACGAATACGAATAATTTTACTTACGATAGTCAAATTGGAAGTGGTTTTAACTGTATATGTCGGAACAGTGGTACGTCATTATAACTGGCCAAAAATCATATATAATCGTTAACAGCATCGCAATTATGACAGGAGCGGGACCCAATAATAGAATATGAAGTCACAGAATAAAATCTGGATCGATAGAATCAATATCGATATTTCAATTTGCTATGCCTTTGAAATGAAGAAATCACAGGCTGAACCACTGGGGACCGACGACCAGTAGTATAAGTTCAAATATGGTAATTAGATGTTCAAGCGGACATATATGACTCCCTGGCAGAGCGTACGCTCGGTTGACTAAATGCGATCACAGCTACAAGATTTTGCGAATAAGCGTCGCCTTAGTGATCGGAGTCTTCTTGCGGAGCGCTCTGTGACAATGAGCATGCCGTATCAGCTACACCGCGTCGATAGCCACCAACGGGGGTATGGGTCATTGGCAAGCACTTTAACCCGAGGTATGTCCAGAACTCGAAAATGTTCACGAAGTTTCATGATGTTAGACAGGTTCACGGCTCTATATACTCAGCTAACATAAAACCTCTTCATGAGCTCATATTGAGCTTGAATTAACTTAAATGAGATCAACATGAAGCCATGATGGAATTTTAGGCTAGATTGGCATACCCTGCTACTAGTTCATCATTTTCACGAGGTTCACCATTTCACAGTCTAACATATGTGGTTCACCATGTTCACGAGGTTCACGAATCAATATAAATAAAAGATTATAAATTAAATTAAACGTAAATTAAAAAGAATAAATGATAAAATATTTTTATTGGTTAAGGGCAATCATAACCTTTAAGAAAAACAGAAACAAATAATTGTTGTAAAAAGATACCAGATGGATTTTTTTCTGATGTGTTGGATTGGAAAGCATCTAAACGTGTGTTTTAGAGACATAATAATTTGTTACGTCACAATATTATATCATTTATATTGATTTGTCTTGTAAAGTAAGCAAACACTGATTTCGCATTGCATATATTCTAAATGAAATATAAAGAAAAAATGAAAACATCGGCTCTGTAATTTTGAAGATTATGTTTAATATCAAATGTGTCTTTCATTTTTGCTTTTTAATGGTAATAAATCATAAATAAAAAAACAGTAGCACATTAAAATGATAAATATGATACATTAAATTAAACATTATTTACGTTTTTTATAGGTTTTTATAGGTTTAGGTTTTCTTACGTAACTAATGCCTGACGCTGTGACGCATAAAATTATTAGATTTGACAAGGTAATAAACTCTAACGTCACAATTACGCATCTCTTACTCTACGGTATTTTAACAACTTTTCGTGGAAATCGTAAACCTCGTGAACGGGCGTGAACATTTTATATTCCTGGACATGAATGTTCTGCAAACCAAGTCGACTGCTTCAGGACAGGTTTTGACATAACTTGGGTATCATTCCAAACGGCTAGGGGTCACCGTATTAGAGTATCGAGGGCTATCTACCTGTCATTTATTACATTGCCTCGGTATATCGATGACCAGACTGTTTACTGAGTCAAAATTTGAGGATATTCAGTTTTAAATAGCCAACAACCCTTAACCACTTATTGATTTCGGTAATTAGAAAAAAATGTGTCATTAGAAAGAAGATCAATATCAGGTCGTGAAAGTTTCAATGTAATCGAATGAAATATTAGTTATAAAATATCTGTTAAAAAAATAAGCTGTCTTTAGCCAACAAAATTGTGGCATAACAATTAATTGTTTATCAAATAACATATATTAGAATGATGAAACCAATTATTTTTCTTCAATAACACTCATTAATCAAATTAAAATGTACTGAGCTAAAACATATAGCCTTCAAATATATTCTCAATATGTTTCAAACGTTCAACCATCGTTCTCATTTTTCCAGTAATTACTGTGCAAATAATTGGTCACAACCAATAAAACAATTCAAATATAATTATCTGCGATCTTTTCGTTCACGAAAATTTCGTAGGTATTAAAATCAGTCGAGTTGTTTTTCATAATGCCATGTCAGACACTTTTCTATATGTTATAGGATAAATTTGACAAAATAATATGTATAAAAGCATACAAAAGGTATGAGACATGGAGCATAGATGGTTTTGATGAGCCTTTGTTATATGATTGTCGAGATATTTAGCATTTATGAAAAATAATTTTGTCGAAACCATCATTTTTGGTGCCTCGCTGAAACCATTGAGACGCATTCTGGGCCTCTCATTGGCCACTCAAGTCAAGGCCCCTTTAAATGGACCAATGACATTCGCGCCCATTTGGTAACATTACTAAATCGAATGATTGACAGCTACATAAAAAGAGAGAAAGTTGCGTCATCGAGTAAATGAGCCTTGCTTAATGTGCTCTATCAATAGAATGGCAGTTGTGTAGGAGAGGGGGCAGCTATATAAGGCGCGCTGCTGCATAATCAATATTCACTTTCTGCTCGTGGTGACACAGTCAGCATCGGTTACATTTTCTACTCTAGACAATTATGTTAATGTTAGAAAAATGAAGCGACAATCATTCTGGCGTGCAAAGGTAAAACATCGTAACTGCATTTTCTTATATTAATTAAGTTAAGTGTCTATCTGAACTGAGGAGATTATTCCTCATGTATTTTGCCTAAAGCGAGTGGTTTATATGCACGTATATATGTATAAACCTATATTGACAATATTCATATTTGAATCAACACCTCAAGAAGATCACAGATTGCATTCTATGATTGCCTTTCTAGTTTTATATTCTTTATGTTGCAAAATTCTATGGTGTAAAAACCATGCCGCCAAAACAAATACATCTCGTGCTGCTCTGAAAGTAAGTTAATTTATAATCCACAACTTTGGAGTCAAACAGTTAGCAATCGCCTCCACAAACACAGTATTTGGTCTCGTCGTCCGGCTTTATACCGTCTCTGACATCGATTTGGAGGTTGTTCTGTCATGATCTGGAATGCGATCCGGTATGGCTGGCGATCGCTCGATGGGACCTTGATTGTCATTTGCCAAATTCACCTAGTCGACAAACACATTGTCACTTACTTGCAGTGTTATCTGAAATCACTCTTGATGCATGGCAATGCTCGCCCTCTTTTTGTGGATGTTTAAATGCATTTTCTGAGTGAAAGCATCATTGAAGCTTTGACATGGCCTATATATTCCCTGATTACCTAAAGAGTAAGTCTGAGAAAATTCAGGCCTCCTCGATAGGCGATCCCCATAAACTTAACGACACGAATACGCTGAACTAAGCTAAGACAGACTCTTGTCCGAGATGGTATGCAATCTCCAAGGCACTCATCAATCGATTGGTCATGTCAGTACCACGACGTATTCAGGCGGCGCAGGAGGTGGCCATACTTGATATTGACCGGGCAAATCGGGTATGATTCATGTCATGGATATTGAAAGTAAGATACTGCTCTTGTTCTTTTTTTTGTCTTATTGATTTAGAAACAAAATAGGCTAGGCTTATGATTATAATCATAGATATATTTTATATATCATCAGGTTCAACTCAGTAGAGATATGACCGTTTGAATTTAGTCGAGTATACGTTTTAGAGTGTAACTATTAATATATCTGAATCGAGATATAATGCTGTAGAAAACTTGCCTTTCATATTTGATTAAATCTTGAAACATTTTTGATAGATAAAACGAATGTATTTTACTGATCAACTGAATATATCGGAGATCAAGCTTAATTTTTAGGAAGGGGTGTAGATCGAGCCCTGCATCGAGAACCCTAATCCTTAAACCGGATTGGAACCTCAATGCGGTCGCATTTAATTTTAACTTGAGACCCCATATGTAAATTATGACATCTAAGTTTGTGCAATTGCTTAAAGAATACATCGTCCGCAGTCCAAGGATGCAAACCTGGATGTATTCACTTGTATTGCGCCCGTAGGAAGTTAACTTATAAACACGGAGAACTGAGGACTTGAGGATTGTAATATGGAGATCAATAAATGCATATTAATGTGATTTTTCACCAGTTATAGTGATCAGAAATCTAAATAAAGTATTGTTATGTTATTTCATTTCGAAATTCATTATGCCTCCTATTTTCATTTTTAACGATAAATAACTTTTAATACTATATGGATGAAATTTATTTATATGATTTAAAGAAGATATATTATAATTTACATTCAAAAATAAGCAATAACACTTTTAACATCTACCTTGTTACTTTTTACACATGCCTACCCAGGGATGTCTATAGCTACATGCTACCGTTTTTGTGCTAAGCCGTGATTTGTTGTTCAGTTTTCGGGTCCAAAAAATGAACTCGTTTTATTATCCCCCTCCGGGCCCCTAGGCCCCGGTTGGGGGGCTAAAAAGCAATATCCCAATTAATAATTTACATTTAAAAATAAGCAATTACAGTTTGATCTTCATACTCACATACGTCTTGAGACGCGAGGCCGCGGGTGTCGTCAGGCCTTCTCCTGGTGTCACTGCTGGTTTCGGGGAATTATGAAGGCGACCAGCTTCACCAGGCTCCCCAGTAAGGCTTCTCCTCACCCACCCGCGGCCGGCTTGGTACGAGCTCCTATTTCACCGATTGATGTTGTAATTCTTCACGCAACTTCATATGAAGCTGCCCCATGATGTTTTTTCCAGGCCAGTCTTCTTCGTTTGCCCACGGCACATCGTGTGTTTTGAGCCCACATGACCAATAGTTGTCACCGTATACTGCTTCTACTATCACATCACACTTCAGCAGCTCCCTGCGGTACTCTGGTACACATTCTGCTTTGGCTCTTATTATGGCACTCATGACATCTAGTTTTTCTTCATCCCAACTAGCCTCAGTCAACACTTGTTTCGCTAGTTTCTTGGCTCCACATGCATTAGGCTGTTTACAGATTTTCTCAGCCAGTTCCTCCATCCCGTAGTATCGAGCCTTCATGAACTGGTACGCAGGTTCGGTGGACCTGAAGCAGCGTTCAAACACTTTAACTGAGCACGGGTAGAAATTGCTGAGAATGTCATTTTTGCCTTGGAACGCTCTTACGTTTCTAAG
>LQRL01108974.1:0-15481 GCA_001703475.1 Hydroides elegans | reverse complement strand
TTCCAAAGTTAATTATAGTAAAAACTGACCATCCTGCATCCACGAATTGTTGAAGTTCACGGGGGATCCAAGGTCACTGACCTTCTAGTTATTTATAATTGCTCAGAAAATGTAAAAAATCTTCAACTAGATGGATTAACCAACTAAGACATTATGATTGTCCGTCTGGATTTTTGTAAAATGTTGACATGTTTTTGCCTACAATGCTTTCATTTGTGTTACATGTATTGGTGTTTATGTAGAGTTTAGACTATATTATCCTTTACTACATTTCATATTTCTTAGTTACAAATGTACTCACACAATCTATTATTAATATGTATCTTATCTTTAATCACTTTCCATATTTTATTTATCATTATCAATAATTTGAACTATGATTACAATAGATAAAACCCTAAGATGAAAGAAAGAAATACTGGTAACTTAATTATGTCTGGAAATGAGTTATTTGTAAAACAAAAACCTGTCTTGTTTTTATAACTACCCATGCATGCCTAATTTGTAGCTGTATATTGGACTAGACGAAGATTTCCCCGAAACACCGCGGTTCTTAGAGCAACGCAACGTTAAATAAAATATTTTCTACAAAATATTTATGTTTAGTCGGTATACGAGAATGTTGCCTTTTCCTTTTTGCAGTTACATATAATGTTGTTATTTGATTCGAATCTCGGTTCAATAATAATACAGTTATTAATATTTGGTCTATTCTTTCAGATGATGAGGAGATAGCACTTCAATATACTCGACATGAGGTAAGTCAAATAGTTTCCAAAATTTACTCGCGTTTCTTCTCATTAAATAAAGAATATCCACACTAGAAATAACGGTATATTTTCAAACCTCAAGCTTTCCCTCAGATTCGTATTGCTCCGATCCCATGGGCCCTCGACAATAGAGTCTATTATATTGTGATGACGTCACACAATTAAGATGCTCTTTATATTATAAAACACCCAATTGTTTCATCAAAATAACCAACTACATTTTATAACCCATCCCATCCCCAACAAACAGTTAGTGCCAATGAATTAAAACATACATAATCCTCTTTCTCTATATCCCACCCCATCCCCCACACCCAGTTAGTGCCGATGAAGAACTTTGCGTCGGAGTCGCGCGCCTCGGCCGACGTGGAGAACTTCGTCAACAACGCACGACTCATGCTCGACCTGCACGAAACGAATCTGGAGCAGATCCTGGACAAGATGCTCACGGAGCTGCTCAAGGAGGATGAGCCAGGCACGAGTGTGCATGATGCAAAGAGGCAGATATTCACGCATGACAGTGGTAAGGGAGGTTTGGGGTATGGGCAGAGTTTATAAGATTTTATAATGTAAATTTTCTCAGATATTCACAGATATTCAGTCCCCAGAACCAATTAATCCTCCTCGCACCAAGGCTTGACAATTTGTACATTTCGACTACCCGACCTCAATGGCTAACTCTACGATAGAGAGCCTTGATTTTTATTAATTTATTTTTAATGTGACAATATGAACCTGATCCACAGCATGCTCTCTTCACATTGACATGATAATTACAGTATTTTTTAAGTTGAAAAGAATTAAAAAAACGCCTCATTCTTGTACACAGATGTGTTTGTGATCTGTCATTCCCGTTGCGTCCCTTGGAATGTAAATTGATGGATGAGACCAACTTGTTTGCAGAACCAAAACAAAGTTAATTTTAATAATTCAAGGGCATTTAAATGACTTAATTCATTTGCGGCCATGTAATTGAAATGTTTATTTGGCATATATCTTATCCATAATGTTATTGTAATTACGTATTTTCAAGATCAATGCCTTGTTTTTGAGATAAAGATTTGAAACCAGTATGTGAGATTTTGTGGCGTGTGTAATTACTGTCATTTCATTTTTTTCTAAACTTTTTTTGGCATCCTCACATTTTATTAAATATAGATTAAACAGAGAGTTAGATTGGTGAAGTCATGTTCTATAAGGTGCCTATATATACATATCAGTGAATTTGGTATAAGAAACGAGGATGCTCTATGTGTATGTTTCGAAATACAAATCGTAGGATTTAAGATAACTCTCTTCAAAGTGGACAGCTATAAATTGTACTTATCTGACGCAGCAATGATTCAATTTCGCAGATTGTTCTCGAGTTAGATGATGCCTAGTTCGATAGAATAACTTGTGCTAGTTTGGAAGCTTGCGATGACCTTACTATATTTCAAAAGATAAGTGAGATAACATAATTACGTCTTTAAAATTAAAGTTTTTTTTTCCAAAATACGAAGGACCACTAATTCTTTGTTTGAGAGTGACAAATTATAATGTTTCATCGTTCTAGGCACGATTCAAATAATAAATATATCGAGCAACGGTCCTTGACGATTTATCGCCACTTGCTAGGCAGATATTTAATGTTTTAATTGAAAAACTCATTTTATGTCCCTTAAAGCTGTCAGTTAAGCCAGATTTATTCGTACATTTGAGGTCAATTTCGCAAAAAGAAGCCAAATTAAACCATACATTAGATGCTAGGCTGTAAATGATAATACAGAAAAATAACTAAAATGAATATAAAAGAACACATGGGTCTGCAATTTGTATTATCAGAAGCGATTTTGGCTGTTGTTTTTGTCAGTAAAAAATAATTTAAAATATTTTTAATTGAGTTTGATAAAGCAGCGATGGTTTTACAATGAAGGCCCACATGATTGGGTATCATTCGGACGTTTTTGCATCGACAATATCACTGCCCTGGTTAAAATAGAAGTTTACGGAAGTGGGTTAACATTAATTGCAGGGCTAAAGTTAGTAATAGCTTGTCATTGATTTAGATGAATATAATTCATTAACCTTATTTTCAGTGTTAATGTTTATATCTGTCAAATGCCGTTCATCAACTTAGTTGAATGGTCTAGATCAGTGTGAATTAAGACAAAGATGCATAGTTAACTTAGAAAAACTACAACTTCGTTTCAAAGGCGAAATAAAGTTAACGAACTGCGTACCATAGAACTTCTCCTTGAATAGTTAAGTATACCCATAATATTTGACCTACATCATTTTGTTGCAATTTAATGCCTAATGCGAAAGAATGGGCAAGCCCATATATCATTTTAACTGGCATCATTTTTCTTCATCCTTTTGTAGCACACCAGATGTGCAAGACGATCCAGGGCACAGTGAACACAGTAGCCGGCGGAACCGACTACGACCAAGCATGGCTCACCATCCTGTACGTATCAATAATTATTGCCGTCTTCTACTCAATTTGGTTAGCGAAGTATCTTTGGTTCGAGATTCGCGTTTGTATTTTGTTAAACGCAGCCTTTTTGGTGGCATTTAATGTACAATTTTCGTGCGTTCCATTGTATTTCCTATGGGAAATTCAAAAAAGCTAGCTATTAAAATGCAATGAGCGTTTTCGAGTTTTCCATAAGAAATACAATGGACACCTTGAAAATTGAACAACGCCCTCTCTTTCGAATTAAATGAAATATAATGGTAGTGTACGGACATCTGATTTTTCCCAAAACACAACTTTAGCTTTGATATGACTCAATATTTTATGTGATGGAATGTGTAATGTTGGTTCAATCACATGTTGTCAAGTAGCTCGTCGACCCTGAGAACCAAGCAGTCTCAAATATTGTTTTAGACTCAAATAACCTTGTATATTTGGTTTAAATAATTGGAAAAAGGGGAAAAAAGTAAACTACCAGCTCAAATCGATTCATCACCTCCAAGCACTAACCAGGTATTCCAATATTTGATGTCGGCCAATAATGACGTACAAATTCAATGTCACCAATGGCACCCCTGGCAATCAGATTTCATTCTACTACATAAATCGCGACCTACTACGGTAGGTGACCATTCTATAACATGTTGATCACCAACCTACGGTATTAATTTATTGGTGTTTTTAATTCAGGTCAATTTTTCATGACTTCCTAGTTCGTTTTAATTTCGAAATATATACCATTCGGTGATCAGCACATTCATTAACTTATATAAACCGACTCACACATTATGCTATGTCTCGCATGAAAGATTATAAAGAAAAACCACAAGAAATTTGTATCTATATATACAAGACTCTATTTGTTTTTGCTTTTAATTACAAATTTACTCATTACCGCCACACCTCCGTGTAAAATAGATGATAATATGACAACTACTTTGTCTCTACACGTTTTTGCATATCTATTCATGGAAATTATGGAAATATTAATTATAAATCAGCACTTTTCCTTGATTTCGATCTACAACAGTGGGAGATTTGAGCCTATTACATTTTTTAACGTGACATTATCTTCTTGAAATTTTGTATGAAATGTATTTTAAACACTACCTGCCTTATAAAACTGAAATAAATATATCCCTGATAATAGCTAAGGCTAAGCTCTATCAATAAGAAATATATCCGACGTAAAGGCATCATAAATACATGTATTACTATTAAGCTATCCAACTTTTCAACGAAAACAACAACATGTATTCATCCGTATTTAGAATAGATAAATTCTTGTCATTGTGAAATCCTGACTTATTTTATAGTTCTTGATTGATTAGTGACAGATCATAAATAAGACTTAAGAAAGAAACATGCATGAAAAGAGGATATGATAGCGAGTGGGACCATGCATCAGTATTTACTTGTGTACGGCTACGGATGCCTTTCATCTTTTATGGTCATTTATTGTAGACCAGCTTCCTTGTTTCTTAACAAACAAATACGAATACAAACTTATCGTACTGCCAGGAAAGAGGGAGATCACTTTCCCCAGGGATGGGGGTTAATGTATTACCTTTAGATTAGAAAACATAGTTTCATTTATTGGTTTTACAGTGGTCGTATTTTTCCATACAAAGAAAGCAAATCGGGGATTTATGTGTTGTAGTTATATATTTGAATCGGTCTTTCCTAATAAGAATATTTGTGTAAATGCTGGTTTGAAATAAATACTCATATACGTTTTCAAATCAAACACCACTAAATCGTTGATTATGTAGTAGGTTTGGCGCCCCATCATATATTCATGCATTTAACGTTTGTGCATCTGTATAAGTTAAAACCAAGACCTAAAAGCTCATTTAAAGTTTCAAATATGCTATTAAGTTTATATAATCGAAACTGACAGCTAATTTTTCTGCATTGAACTTTATTTTGTGTTTAGGAAGACTTATCAAGTCCAAATCGGGAAAGCAGTATACAATTCTTGTGGTTTTTCTTTATAATCTTTCATGCGAGACATAGCATAATGTGTGAGTTGGTTTATATAAGTTAATTAATGTGCTGATCACCGAATGGTATATATTTGGAAATTAAAACGAACTAGGAAGTCATAAAAAAGGATCTGATTTAAAAACATCAACAAATTTATACCGTAGGTTGGTGATCAATATGTTATAGAATGGTAACCAACCGTAGTAGGTCGCGATTTATGTAGTAGAATGAAATCTGATTGCCAGGGGTGAATGGCATTGACTTTATTTGCCTTTTCCCCTTCCTCCCTATTTGCAGATGCGAACTGCCTACTCTCACCAAACGTCACGTGGCCATTGCACGATTGAAGCACCCGGCCAACCTGGGTAGGACGAGTCAAGAAGTCTACTTCATCATCCTTGTGATAGCCCCAACGAAAGAGGTACAGTATTTGGGGTAAAGGAGTGGGAAAGGGGAGAGGGTAAGTTAAGATGGTTTGGGTAAATAGGAAAGATGAGAGGGTTCGTTAAGAAATTTATCCCGTAATGGGCACCTAGCTAAAGAGCTGTTTCCCTCGAAAATCTTACTTTTAAAATTCGACATATTCGTCCTTTAAGATATTTCATCCTCGCTCTAACATAAAACATGCTGGTACATTATTAATATAAAATATCTTAATCGTTTGCGTCATTATTAATTAATTATGGGAATCTTTCTATATAAAACAGGTATATTAACTTTTTAACTCGCAGGCATCTGGCAAAACTTTGGGAAATTTTCAAGGGAATTCTTTATTTGTTGTTATTTCTTTTGGTTCATATTCATTTTCGAAGTGACAGTTTATCAAATGTTCAAAAATTATAGGTAAGAAAATAATATGCCGTGCGTTATGCCGATTTATAATAGTCAAAGGTGTATTTTGACAAGCAATATAAGAACATGCGATTCACCATGTAACTTTTTGTTTTGACAAAGATTTCTGGAACAAACTAATCATTTGTAAACATTTAAGTGAAAATTAATTAACAGGGTTCTTATTGATTCAAATAGGTGCAAAGTATATTTTTAGAGCATTAAAAATTGCTTTACCTTGAATACATATGATGCTTTGCCAACATAATTGGTATGTTATGTTATCATGTCAAATGGAAGACATATTTCTCAAATGATTGATTCGTTGTATTGTTTATTGATTTCATATTTTCATTTCTGGTAAAGATAATTGTTTCATATTCAATATTGTTTAGATATTGACTCTTAATTGAGTAAACACGTAGAAAATCCCGGTTTGTCCATCTTTAATGTTTATTCCTATGCCTGAGCTTATATGATATTGTTTACTTTTATTCAACCTTTAAAATACACAATGATTTGCATTTCAAAAAGAAAATTTCGCACATAAAATTAGATTCATACCAACAGTTTGGTTCTATCATGATGTCACAGCAAAACAAATCCCTTTTCAAAGAACTGCAATTTAAAAGAATCATTGTTTTGGATGTGTTTTGATAATTGTTTTGGTGACTATTTAATTCACCCATTTCGTGTTTTGTAATTGCGACATCAAACAAAATATAATTACATTTAAATCAATAATTTGTGTTAATGAGTGTACTAAGGCCTGGATCATAATAAGCTCATTGAACTTAGAATTTTCATTTTTTGAAAAGAAAAAAAAAACCTAGTTGCAAACTACAAATATGCCTATATAAAGGATATGTATAGCACTTGTAGTTAGACTTCTGCGCAAAGCATTATGGTAATGACAACTGAACTTTACAAAAGTATCGTTTTTGTTTCATTTAGTTCACAACGGAGGCTGAATATCTGAACGATCGTATATTTATAACATTTTGGAGTAATATATGCTTGATATGAGCCTCTTCCAAATGTTGTTTCAGGTGTCAAAATCAAGAAATAATAAAAGAATAAATGAAAATAGAACAGGAATAGGCTTTTATAAGTATCGAAGCAGATACCTTGCTTTTGTTGCATCCTCTCCTCTTACATCTCAAATGTAAGATTTGAATTTTAAAAAAATCTGAAATGTCAGATCTCAATTTAATTGCTGTAATATGTTCGATAAAAAACTCGACGTGCCTATATGATGATTCTATGAAAGACGAACTGCAAATTTCGACATGGGTGCAATTGACGCTCTCTTTCGCTTTTCCTAGTGCTTCATAGATTATGAAGGAAATAAGGAAGAGAAAAGAATGGTCCTTAACTGCCTTATTTCTTATTTTACTCCAAAATAGTTGCAGACTTTTTTATCACCCTCTCATCTCTCTCTGTCCCTGACGAAATGATAATCATAAAAAATAAAAGTCTACAGAAACTACTACCAAATGCTATACTTTGCAGTAGCCTCTACGTAAAACCATGACATAGTCTTTACAAAAAGACAAAAAATGTGCATTCATGGGGATAAATAATCTGAATATATCTTTTTATTCCTCACATTAATTATTGAAAAAAATATGCAAATTTCTCATGACATTATGCAAACCGCATATTTAAATGATTTAATGAAAAAAAACTTACCTGTATTTTCCAGGAGATTGTGACTCAAGTTGTCCGCGGCAAAAAAGTTTATGTAATGATTTAGTTTCTAGCCTGGTCTAATTTTATTCCATACAATAAGACTAGGAATATTTAAAGTAAATGGTTAGTGGTTATTACCCTGAAGAGGTGTATTTTTTCTATCAAATACACTTTTGCCATATTCTATAATTAAGTCGACCCTCAATTCGAAACCAATTGTTTGATTAGAGTGTATCAGATTTTTTTTGTTGCAAAAATTATGTAAGAAGCTCATTAAGCTACAAGGGAATTTATTTATTTATTGTAAATGTTCATTTAATGCGCTAATATATGCAGCAAGAAAAATGCACAACGAACTTTAAAATACTGCACATATTCACAAAAATAAAGTTACATTCATAACGCCCTAAAGTTTAAGTTTATGCAATAAAAAAACATACAAAAAGACATAGTGCTTCTATTCCACATGAATGACCACCTTATTGAAAACTGATCTTATAAGGAATTAAGATAATTTCAATTTCAATTTAGCGTCATTTGAACGAAATCCATGGAGGAAAAGGGTAAAAAAGTAACATATTCATACTATGTAACAGGCATAAGTTATTTCTAGTTTTCATATAGAAACACTTTGTCCCTCTCCTGTCTATATATTAAGCTAAATATATATAAACATAACCTTTCAATCCCTCCCAACAGAAAGGCACGAAGAACGCCCTGGAGACGGGCCGCACCTTCTCCACGCTCTTTGCCGACATGGATCTTCGCTTCAAACTGCAGTCGGTTCATTCGGTGCCAGAGTTCAACGAGATTCTCAAGGACTACATGCAGGAGTTGCGGCACCGGCAGAGCGATCCCAAGAAGAAGCGGCTGTCGAAAGTCAATGAGAACCCGCATATCGCACTCATGCCTGAAGAGGTAAATAGATGAAACCTGATGGAATTAAATATATTGATATCGTAAGAAAAAAATACAAACATGAAAATGATTGATCGAGTTAACATGTTATTTGATTCTTGTAACGATTTTGTTTTCTTATGCTTTCCTGAGATTTCTTTTGATTTTTCTTCAATTTTATTTTTTATCTGTGATCCATCAAGATTAAAGTTATGTATTTATATAAATTTTATTATTTAAATCTCATTTATTCATTAGAGGCTTCGCCTTTTCGAGGTAAATAAACTAATATGCATAGCTGGGATTCGAATACATGTTAAACTATTACGGCATTCAAGTTGTGCCAATAAAAAATATTTGGTTTTTATCGTTAATCAATTTCCTGATATGGCAACTATTAGTTTCGGAAAAATATATGAAATTTAATGTTATTATTTATTTGCTTCCAAGTGATAACGAACAATTTGCAATTATTTTCAAAAAGAAAAAGCTCAGCTTATGCCGTTCCCAGTAATGGTGGGTGGAAAATTAAAGATAGATGAGGGGTTTTCAGCGAGAAATATGATAGAAACAAATAATAGACAAGTAATAGACAAATAATAGATTATAGAATTGAGTATAGTTAAATTTACATGTATAATCAATAGGTACGGTTTATCATGAACATTATAATCACTGATAATGAGTTCAGTTTTCGAGCAATATATTTTCATTTAATCCGGAAGAGGTTTTAGACAAATATTTGAACATTGTAGTATACCAATAAATATTCGTTATTCATATAAAACTGTAGATTTTATGGTAGTATTACTAATGATCATATCTTATTCGTTTTCTTATAGTTACGTGTAGTGGGAGTAGTTTATTATTTTTATTACAGTGTATATTATCTCCTACAATGCATAGTTTTGTCGGTGATCGTTTAAAAAATACCTGATACAGTTTTTACAAAACATACATTAGAACGTTATTGTCTTAGGTAGGTATGAAACTTGTTTTAAAGAAATAAATGATTCCATGCTGTTGCTATACATGTACAAAACGTTCTCTATTTATTGCGCATAGTCTACTTTTGAAAATGTTCTCGTCGGAAAAGCATAATCCCATCTTGACTTAGTGATTATCGATGGAATTGCTTTAGTCTAATCCTATTTTGAGCCAAATTTTGCAGTTGGAATTTACAAAATGATTTAAAATGTTTCATATGACATCAAGTTTGTGCTCGAAAGTAAGAGCGGGCAAATCTAGACCCAATTGTTTTCAATTTCTAAACTTGATTAGCTATTTAAAAAAAACGCCCTTAATACTAATGAATTGAAACGTATACCCGGTACCAGGTTTTTCTTGGCCAATCTCCGTTTTGTTTTGTGGCTAAGAAAATGGTCGCCAATATAAACAAATAAACATGCTTCTATCTAGTCTTCTTTATAAATGAGCAGGATCCAGATAGTTGTTTCTTCGCGCGCGGACTCATCGGTGATCTCAAACGGCGGTTGCCGCACTATGTGTCCGACTTCACGGATGGTAAGTGAATACGACTTTAAATGGTAAATAAAAACAGTGACAAGTAGCAAAACAATGAATAGTTTGAAATGAATTACTTATTCAATATTGGAAAAAGGAATTTGAAATTATTTTTGATATTTAGAATCTATAGATTTAGTATTCTTATAAATAATTTTTACGCAACCATGTTCAAGGGAGTATTATGATTTTGATATTAATATTGTTACAAAATAATTCTATTCAATACTGTATTGTATTATACAATACAATACAAAAAAAATACACGTTCGTATAAAATAACCCATTATTCACATACATATTCCTCCTCTCTTAACAGGTTTCACAGGCAACCGTACGCTACAAAAGACGATATCGACCACGCTCTTCCTCTACTTCGCCTGCCTCTTACCGGGCATCGCGCTCGGCATGCTCAACGACACCAACACAGAGGGCGCCATCGGTATGTGGCTTTGAAAATCCATTTGAATTCATGTACATTTCAAAAAAAGAGAAATATGGGTCCTGATGCCCTCATATCTCAGGGCTTGCGCATTAACCACATAGATATCTTTTGTAGCAATTGCAAAAGCGATAGAAGTTTTCTTTAGCATTCGGTATGGCTCATTGTAAGCTCATCTCGTTGTACATATTGGAAACCAGACCGGACGATGTATTTGGCGTTTGAGCCAAATTTTTAGGTTTAGGCTTGACCAAAGCGTCTTTCATAAAAGTTGTAAAAGCGTTACAATGTTCTCTTAGAACTCGAACGTCATGGATATGGTATGAAGTGAATTGATTGACTTAGCGATCGACTACACACGCAATGTTCTACACATTTCTCATATTTTTTTTTAAAGAGTTGGACATACATGTAGCTAAGATTTACTAGATGGACAATAAATTTGCCCTCCATGCGTTATTTATGAATTTCCTACATGATGCACATCTCAATTCACATGATATTGATTTTTGAAACTTTGGGAACTTCCAAGGAAGGAAATCGCGATATAAAAGAGTTTTTTCTCTAGCTATTAAAGTCTCAATTTGTTAAATGAACATTAATTTTTATTTCTTAAGGGCGTGAACAACATCATAACATGATAATATCCCATTGACATAATACTGCTTCTTCACACAGACGTCTGTTCCTCAGATACATTAAGTGCTATTAATTCCTGTTATCAAATTTTATGCAGAAAGGTTAAAAGACATTAACCTATTCTTAAATACGTGTAAATCGTATTTTAAGTCTACATAAATATTTACAACTCATCGTTCAGCAGACCACTTGCTTGTATCTTTCTCACAAATTTATGGTGATGGTTTATCGCGAGAAATTTAGTACAAAAGGGTCGCGTTTTCGCCAAATATATGTCTTTACATAAATATTATCCTAACCAGTATTTCAAATTTTCTGGGTCTGAATCTGGGACACAATTTCATAATTCTAAATAAACCAATAACAAGACAAGTTGAACAACGTCTTCAGAATTGTCTAAAGACGTTACTTTATATATCATTATTACAAAATTTGCAAATAAACCTATCGCTGATAGCATTGTAAACTCGATAAATTGTAACCATCTTATAACCTAAAATGTTTAAAGGTCGCCATTTATCGCGCAATTAGGAATCTTCGATTCTGCTATCGACAAGAGAAAAAAAAATCATCATTAAAAATGAAAGGGCTTGTGCTACGGTTTTTGGGTTACGATGGTGGAATTCGCATAGATTTTGCAATAATTCAGATGCACTATTCCTCTGCCTTTCCCAGAAGACTCCTCGTTAGGGAAATGAATTAAGCTATTCCAAAAAAGATCAAAACGTAAGCGAACTAATTTTAACTAGTCACAACACGATGCTATCCGTCATAAATTGCGTTTAACCTCATGTAACAATTTAAACGTGCTATTGTATGTTGAAATCCGGTTAATGATTGTTACATGCATAGCCATACGTACGATGAACATTAATAACTATTAATTAGACTGTTATTTGTTAACTGTCATTTCTATTTTGGTTTATTGAGGAAGGTAAAATGTCATCAAGTTGTAGAGAATATAAAAAGAAATAAACGCAAGTAATCACGTGAAAAATCCTGAAAAAATAAAGATAGAAGCATAATTATTCCCTCGACATTCATATAATTCTTATCGCATTGCATCTTATGACTTTTATTATGTGATTAAAACAAAATATAAAGGAACGTAATCATGTACTGGTCATCATAAATAATGTATTTATAACTGGTCCCGTCTATAAATTAACAACCAAAAATACCGGTAGAAAATATGTATAATCAACATAACGTTTACTTAATCATCGTTTTTGAATCGGAATGAAGCATATTGTTATATCTACATCAAACCTCATTTTATTATTATTGTAATTTTCACATTTAATTAGTCAAAGAAAATTTGTTTATCTACATGGCTAAGGCAACCGATATTGCTGATAATAAAGTTTGTTAACTAGATAGGATTCATGCAGATAAATCATGCAAAATGTTATAGACAATTACTATTGTGATCCAACAATCCTGGTAGATTCTATTGAAATAGATTGAGATAACATTTCCATGCGCCAAAAGTAACTTACACCAGTTGAGAAAGGAAAAAAAATCCTTAATTTACTCACCATTCGTATAGATGTGAGAACGGCTGTTTTGTGTTTATCTTATTGTGAGAGCCTGTTATTCAAATATCATAAGACAACCCGTTATACATTTCAATGTTCAACAACTGTACATTGATAATTTTTAAAAGTTCATTTTTAGTAAACCATCTAAATTCGCGCAAGCATACGTGTATATCATATTTTCCTCTACTAGATTTAGTTTGATATAATCATATCATCGTTTCCCAGGTGTGAAGGAAGTGATCTGGTCGCAGATGATCGGCGGGCTATTCTTCGCGTTCTTCGGCGGCCAACCGATGGTCATCCTGCTCACCACTGCTCCACTCGCGCTTTATACCAAAGGTACTATGTCGGCAAGAGGCATTGATCATTAACACTTTCTTAAGCTTAACTTTTACGTGAAGTGAGGGATAATGCTTTTGAGATGCTACTATTCGATAGTATCTTAACCTTTATTTTTTACTTTAAACAGTGTCTCTTTTAACCAGCCAGCTTTTAGATTTAGCAACAATGATTAGGGGTGGGCAGTAATAGTCGATGGGCTCAGATCTTGCTCGCACAAAACGAATTAGGTGAAGATAAGTGAGTTAAGCACGAAAACACAAATACTTTGAAAAAATGATGAAATTTCGCGTGGCTATCCACTTTTTCGCGCCAAAAAGTCGAAATCTGACCTTTTGAGAGAAAAATAAGTTAAAGATGATATCAGACACTTTTTTCAGACCCGGTTTTCACTCCAAACGCATGTTTATGTTTAATGCTTCGATTTCATACCAAAATATCTAAACATATATTATCTTTCGCCAAAAAAATTCATATCGATAACATTTTTTTCTCAAAAATTTATTATTTTTGGGTAAATATTTATGTTTCTTTCTAAAGAAATCCTCACTAAATCTAACAAATGTTATATATTTTCAAATAGTGGGCCTATTACTTATTTTACCATTATAAATTCGGCGATTGCTGTCCATGTTTAGGCTTAAATTGTTCATTTCCTGATGATGACTTAGGGGGCGTTGATACGGGTTCTTTTTTTTCGGTGACCATCCCCGATTCCGTTCACACACAACTGTTTCTATTTCACTTGATCTATTGATAAGAAATACTTCTAAAAGTATTTCGCGCTGCTATTCGTGATTTTAGAGAGAAAAAAAAACGTTTTTTTATTATCCAGTAAGTTACCATTGATAATCTTATCACTTACAAAAGTCCATAGACCAAAGCATCAAATCAACCTATTCCGTCTAAGTTCAAACAAAGATCATTCCACATTTTTAATATCTTAATCGAATTTCGACGTTGCATATCTATATTCTTTTAATTTCTTTTCGTTTTTTTGAGGATTCGCAGCTGAAGAACAAAGTATTCGCATCGATATTCCGCGAACTAAGTACCATATAAGTACTGAAATCAAGCTAATTTCCCATCAAATTCAGGCCGTAATTTTGTTCTTTATTTCGTTTTTATGCATTTTCGATACGTTTAAACGAAGAAAAGGGTTATGACATATTCTGAATCCAGTATCTGATCTGAGTCTAGCGAGTCAAATACATGGGTCAACATTAATGATACTTCAATTTGTGGGAAGACGCCAGCAATATATTTTGGTATATGGGGTATAAATAAGTGATATAATTCGTAAAATCCAGAAAATCCATTGACATACGGTTACAAATAATATTTATTTTGAACGGGAAATACCATCAAGTTAATAATCTTGAGAATGTCGACACTGGGCGAATTTTCGATTTGGTTGTGGCCCGAGAATTGAACTTTTTTTTATCATAAATTTAAGCATTTAACTAAATAATAACCCGGTAATTGCCGTTTTTTAAAAGGATAAATGAGTAGCAAGCTCCCTGGTTGATGATTCATAACATTTGTTGGTTTTAGTTAGATTTTCTTGTGAAAAAACATAAAAATTTATCCCAAAAATGTTGAATATTCGAGATTAAATGTTTGATACGTAATATTTTTTGGCTAAAGGTCACACATATTTGGATATTTTGGTATCAAATTGAAGCAGTAAACATAAACATGTGTTTGAAGTAAAAACCGGACTGAAATTAAGGCTGGATACCAGAGCTAACTTATTTTTCCTTTAAAACATCAGATTCTCGACTTTTTGGCGCGAAAAAGTGGATAGCCACGCGAAATTTCAACCGATTTTCAAAATAAACGTATTTTTATAACCAGTAGACCACATGAATTCAAAAAAGTTTTGTGCGAGCGAAATCGGAGATGGTCACCCAAAAAAGTGCTCGTACTGCCCACCCCTACAATGATATAAATTAAATACATACGGTTATCATGACATCGCCGTTTTTGTGCGGAGTTTTGTGCATAGTCGCGGATAGATCCTACTGTAGACGCATGTGGCCGAATATGCTGCACTTCACATTTTGAATACATGTATTTAGGTGAATTTTTAATCATCGTGGCTTCACAAACGCTCGTTTTTGTCACGAATATAAATCATGTGATCAAAGTCATCGTGACACTGTTTTTTTTTATCTTAGTGAGTATCATCTATTTGGATCGAAAAGATGGAATAAAGATTTAATGATAGCATCTTAATGAGCTACCTTACATAACAAACTCATTATCCCCCGTGAAAACGAGGGGATATAGGGTTGAGCTTGTCCGTCTGTCCGTCTGTCCGTCTGTCCGTCTGTCTGTCCCGTTTGATGTGGGGTACTTT
>LQRL01108971.1:11345-23254 GCA_001703475.1 Hydroides elegans | reverse complement strand
TGTTAAGTCTCATTAAAACAATGAACAAAAACGTGTTTGCTAGTGCTTGAAGAGCTATTAAGTAAAGCTGGGTCATTGTCCTTGACAATCTTGTTTTCAACGTTTTCAGGGATATCACCGGCTCTTGTGGGCGCCCTTGCAAGTAGGTTGTCTATGGGTGGCCGCCAGCTCAATACAACTGGATTCAACACCAGATTTACATTCCTTCGTGGCCTTGTCGGGGTATGCTTAGGGACTGCATTCAAGCATAAAAGCATACTTTATTTTTTGAAAATTTAAAGCAATTAATCTGAAATACGGTAGTATTTGTTATGAACCAAACAGGACAATACTAGTAACCATAGTGACTTATAATAAAAACCTTGTTCCAAAGTGCGACACACGAGTGCATTCTTGCACAGTCGACGATCGCTCGGACTGCGAAGAAATTAAAGAGACGATTCAGCGTCAACTTATTGTCCCCTTGCAACAAATAGTTCGTGCCAATCCAGATATGCTTCGAGAAAGAGCGCTAAAAAGTAAGCCATATTTGTTAATGCAAATCTGAAACCAAATATAACCTTTCTTCATACATATTAATGTTTTTATGAGTACAATGAGTAAAACGATTAATACATTAATGCAATTCTATCTGCGTTCAGTTTTATTAAAACTCTGATATCATCACCACCAATCAATTAGTTTATAAAACTCGCCACCTGAATAGAAGGTCTTTATTTCTCAAAACAGGTGCTTTGGGATCCTATCTGTCCGTTTCCAATGACGACGCCAGTCTCCAGTTTGCAGAAGACGTGATCACCAGGGCGCATCGCCTTGACAGCTTTCATTTATGGCGTTGCGTTGGTGAGGCCCCATTATAGTTCATGGAATTGATTTGTAGAGGCGAAGAACTGCCTTTGTATGAAAGAAGTTTAAAAGGTGCATCGACGCATCGTTCTGAATAATGGAGGGAAAACTTTCAAGCGCAAAAAAAAGATAGATATAAATTTAGATTATCTTAAATGCATTTTTGATATTTAATCAAACGTAATAGCGGTACAATAAAATATTAAATGCATTTGTCGCTTTTTAAAGTGAATAGATATCTCATACTCTTATACGTTTTTATTGTTTAGTTTATAAATCTAGAATAAATTATAATTCTGTTTCAGATGATAATCGGTTCGTTCCACAGGAAAATCCTGTTCAAGGTATAATACGTATATTCAATTAACTGAATAAAATCATTAAATAACTGATTGCATAGGAACCATATGATAACAAAACCTCTTAGATACATATTGCAAACACTTGACGTCTACCCATGCTTTATAGCTGCATCCAACGTGAGCTGCCTTGCTTTGGCCCGTACTGGCGATTGCTCGTTCTACCAACGTTGCATGGAACTCAAACATCCGTGTTATGGCAAAGGGTTCGCCTTGGGGCATGGCGAGAACTTCTGTCTCAGATATCGTGACCACTACAATGAATTCGATGACGCGGTAAGAATTAGATACATATTGCCCCGAAACCTTACATTCTTGCATTTATTCTAAAATAATACTTCATGTTTTCAGGAAAATACCGTAAAATATTTGCCCCGAGGGAGACCGTCCGAGAGGAACCGAAGGCGAAGCCTGAGGTCCCTCCCGGGCGGTTCCCGAGGGGCAAATATATTACGATATTTTCCTGAAAACATGAAGTATTATTTTTATTTCATGCTTTTTGTGTTCATATTCTTAAATTGAAATGATTAATAAGACCAACCGCATTGTTCAAAACGAAAAAATATGGATTTTCTTGACTAAGAGCGTCCAACGACATGCCACCCGGGAGGGTAACGATAAGAATAAGAATTACGCAATAGATGCGCTTACGTATGAAAAGTTGCATTGTGACGTAATTATTGCGTCATCGTAAAAATACAACAAGTGGAAAGCACTGTGACGTGTCTTATGTTTTCTTTATAAAACAACGTCAAGCATGAAATAATATATTGCATTTATACCTTGAATGTGTTATCTGCCAGTAAATGTATACCTGTATTTTATTATACTATTAGATACATGTATCGTCTCAGGTATTGTGTTTTTTTTTCAGGGCAAGGCTTGGATTGACAATATGCTATCTTGCACGATGCAAAATGTTTATGGATACGCGAGAATACCCGATTGTGAAAGGTCCTATCAGCTTTCTAAGCAGGCGGAGGCCCGTTGTATGAAGGTAACCAGATTATTTAAAAAACAAGCTATCGTTGAGGGTGCAGACCCCAACCGAACGCCAAGCGCCAGTGAATCTTCATATCTTTTTATAAACCACATACAAAGTCTATTGCTTGGTTTTAATAACATAAAGTAATGTCTGTCCTACAAAGTCTTCTCACACCTTCTTTCTCACAATGTCTGGTAAACGTATTTCTCAAAACGCCTTTCTCACATTTTTTTCACGTCATCATTCGCACAACGTAATGCTCACAATTTCATTTGCACGAAATCATTGTCGCAACGTTTTTTTTCACAATATCATTCTCCCAACGTTGTCGTAACTTTTTCCTATATACATGTACATATTATTTTGTAACGTCTTTCTCTCAAAGCTTTACTCTTGACGTCTTTCGCACAATATCTTTTTTCGCAAAGTAATTCTCACAATATCTTTCTCACACCGTTGCTTTTACATATTGGTCCACGTAACGTAGTCCTCACAACATCATAATATACGCGTAATGTTTCTGTGCTGTACAAACATCCCCAAATATCTTCAATTTGTCTTATTTCAGACCCCATAATTTCGACATTTTTTTATCTATCAAATTGAAACCTCATCGTTGCACACCTGCAATATATATTTTTTCACTGTGTGAAGTTTCAGAACCCTAGGACAGAGGCTTATTACCAAAGTGCCGCTGACAAAAGGCTGTATAAATATCCCAAAATATCTCGAATTTGTCTAAGGATAACCCCCGTAATTTCGACAATTTTTGGTCGATCAAACTGAGACCTCGACGTTGCACACCTGCAGTATATATTCTTTCTCTGTGTGAAGTTTCAGAACCCTAGGACAAAGGCTTCATTCAAAAGAGCCGCGGACAAAGTGTTGTATGATTAGCGTGACGGACGGACGGACAGACGGACAGACGGACAGAGGCAAATCCTATAGACCCACGCGGATTCCCCCGGTTGGGGTCTAAAAAAACAAGTTTCGAGTGTTTTTTTAACTAGGTTGATAATGTTGTTTCATTTTGGTGCATAAGATACTTGAGTTCGTATACACGTATAACTGCTTGGAAAATAAATCGTTTTTTTTTCGCTTTAGGACCACGGCTTTTGTTCGATAATCGAGGCGAATTTCAACACGATGAGAGAGGTGTTTGAGCAAGGCGTCGAGAGGCTGTATGATGATGGTACTTTTTGGGGAAGTAGTTGGTGGTGGCATGAAGCTCCCGCAACAGCTATGATAACCAAGCGTGAAATGCAACTCTGGAGTCAGGCAATTAATTTTTTAAGTTTATATTGCTTTCAGCACTATACTATAGAGATATTCACCTTGGTGAAGGTGAAGTAAGATATAATAAAACATATTCCAAATTTATATTTCAATTTGAGTCCTGTTTACTTATCATCACTTTATGGTTTATAAACTCATATTATCATTTGCCGCCTCTATTGCAAAGAGTTAACGCGTGCATTGTATTCAGGTGTACGACATGTACGTTTCCTGTATGTATGGATGTCAGACTACACCTGAGGGAGAAGATTGTGGAAGTTGGTATAAGAATCTCTGGCATTCCTTTAGATCCAGCTTCATCTTCCGCCCAGGTGATATACACATATCAATTTACATTCATATTTTATAACACATAATATTGTAAGAATAATTCATGTTTTCAGGAAAATATGGCTAAATATTTTCCCCGAGGTAGACCGCAATTTTGCCATGTGGCTCATCTTATATTTTCTTTATAAATACGACATTAAGCATGAAATAAATGTATGGGTCTCTGTAAGATAGCCTACTCATCAATGCTTCAATAAATTATTCGATTATCCACATTAAGAGCGCGACCCTCGATCAGTAGACGCCTGTCTTAATCTGGCCGAAACGGGAGACTGCGCTTTTTGGCAGTGCATTGAAGACGAATTCGGTTGCGCTCGTGAACAAGGAAGCAGTTTGCCTCGCCACTTCAAGCTTCCCTTCTGCTTCAAAATCAACACCGTTGTTGATCAAAGGGTTTGTGGCTATATCCTGTATCAGTCCCCCTATGGTTAATTTTCCATATACGAAACAACGCGCATCATAGTGTTTTAAGCCCTCTAAACGGATTAAAGGGGACCATTACAGGATATAGCCGGGTTTGTATATTTTTCATATTCCTTGTATTTCCAAGATTACTTTGAATAATTTATAATGATTACTTTATCTTATTCGTGTTATCTTTGATATCCTAATTATCTAATATTCAAATATTTCTTAAGCTATTGCAATAAATTTTAAACGAAACTATTTTTCTTCTAGGCGCGCCGGCTGCTGCAGGATACAGAACAGTGCGTGATGCGGCGCGTGGCCGAATCCTCGGATGCGCATGAATCGTGTTTGGATCTCGAGTTCATCATTCTCACTGCCCAAACCGAGTGTCTGGCCCAAAACGGGTTTTGTGGGACAACGAAAGCAGATGAATGGTATGTTTCCTGGCTTTGGAATAAGGGTTAATGATATGCCAATAAAGGGCGAACAATTTATATATTATGGTGTCGTTCTTTACAATATCTATATAAGCTATACATGTGCAAAAACATTCTCTAATCTCAGGGCACTGGAGCGCGTCACCGCCCTGAAGGGCTACCCAGCCAGCATGCCCCGTGACTTCGGCAAAATATCGGCGAGTGGAAAAGTGGAAATGCTGACGGAAACCTATTACCAGTGGCTTCAGTACTTAAAGCAGCAGTTTGGCCAGGCACATAGGTGCGTCAGGTTTTCATATAGCCCTATAAAGGTTTTTTCTTAACACTTTATTTCAAGAACCTATGTTTTTTTTGGATTAAAGTAGTTTCTGAACTAAAGTTAATTTTAGTTGTGACCGATAGACACCTTAATATTTTGTTGGAAGTTGCTCTGAATTATATATTTAAATGAATACAACTAATTTTGTGCTGTTCCAGGTTGTGTTTCTACCACGGCGAGAGGGACTCCCCAGACTTGTATACGCGTGTCCTCAGTCTGGAGGCTGAAGGGTTTGTCAAGTTCAGAACCGACCATTCCGAGCTCTAAATTGAACTTTCAAACTGTGATAATCAACATAGCGTATTTATTAGAGACACATCAAAAGGAAACAATTCTTCATTAAACTAATGCATATTTCTCATAACATGTGTATTTGTTAAATTATTTTATAAATTTGTTCATACATATCTTTTAGAGAACCTTTTTTTGTATAAAAACAAACATGAGTAAAAAATAGCTCGAATAAAAGATATTTCATTTTTTATAAGAAAGGTTTTTATTTACTCGCTAGATTATCTGAATATTATGGACCTGCCATGATGATCGAATCACACCACAAACACTATTGAGTCAAAACGTTAAACCTAGACATACATGTACATTATTATTCTACACAACTTCATAATCATTATTTTGATTGAGTATCATGATCAGTTCTGTTTAATCTACAAATATATTATGGAAGTATTATATATTATATAATATCACACAACATTATGGACGGAAGAAGCCATCAAAAATAGAAACAGAGTCGTAAATACGTTTTCTTTTCTACATCTATTATATGATTATTAAATTCTAGATATAATCCTGCAAAGTATGCATTTGTATAAAATAAATACATTCATGTATATGGCTATACCACAAAGTCAATCGATCACAGAAAAATATTTTGAATCTTAAAAAGTCATTGTGCTCTACTTGGGCTTCCAATATAAAGGCATTGATCAACAAAAATATGTTAATATTATGTGAAGTCAACAAATGACTGAGCATTTCATAGTGTGTACCAAAAACAGCAACCCGAAAATACGAAATTCTACAAAAAGTCAAGCCAGTATTCACACAAATAAATGAATTCCTATTATGGAAGCTAAAATAATATTGCAAGAAAAGTATCACAGGAAAATGCGAGATTCATCTATCGATATACAATATAACACAAATACATATTACAACAACTCATGAGTATTATTCCAAGAACACATTATGCTAGTCAAATGCGACTTTAAACTTCAGATCTATATTTTCATTTGTTTAAATATAAATTATAGTCAACAATAGTCAACAATGAAAAGTTGACTTCCAATGCTTAATGAAACCCGAAAAATATTCCTCACCTGATAAGTTAATATTAACAGTCATAGAGATATTCTCTCGTGTTATTTTGTAGCACAGTTTAACTCCTCAAAACAAGGATTCACATCAATACATGAAAAGCATGTCTTCATTTTCATCATGTCTAAAAATCTTATGATTGAGGCAAAAACCTATCTAGTAATGTACGTATTTGATTATTTTTTTCCTTAAACTAAGAGTCGCTTTGAAATTATCGTGTTTTACGAAAAATTCAAATCAAAGCAATATCTGCGATTGATTTCATTTCGATTCATCTCAAGTTCGCCTCTCTCTTACGATCAAGCCTCACGTGACTTGAACATGCGACTCTTTTATCGCTTTCCTCCGCGTCCTTCGAGCGCCTGCACTTTGTCTTTCATCGCGTTCATTTCTGCGAACGAAAATACAAGTGTGATTGATTAAATTCACAATTTGAAAAACAGTATAATCTTAATTCACGCGCGGAATCAACATTACTTTTTTATACTAGGAGGATTGAGTGATTTCTTTTTACCAGTGATACTGATTAAGCAGAGCCGAATATTTTGACAAAAACATACTTTGTATGTAGAGATTGAAAAGAATATAACTAACCATGTTGCATAGCCTGGTTCTCTTGCATGAGCTCAGTGTTTCTTGCTGACAGAAACACAGCATCCTGGATCGCATCTTCAAGCAAACCCCGATAGCGCTGCTCTAGAACAGCTTTCTGTTGCTCGAATAACTCGCGGTACTGACGGAAGGTCTGTTTGGGGAGAATAAAAGTCAGAATGAAACATTTTGGTACTGAACAGGAAGTAACATTTCGAAGAATCGTCGACTAATTCGATAAATTCGTTTGACAGTGAAAAATCGAGTGGTTGGTTCGTAAAACATTTGTCAAACTTTGCATGTAGAACTGCTGTTGTGATTTGTAATCTAGATATGACTTGGTTAATTGCAATTAAAAAATCTCTAAACACCTAGCTTCTTTACCTGGAAGTGTTGTAGCTGTTGAATCTCGAGCTCCTCCTTTTGAAGCTTGTAGACTTGTTCCATGTCACGTTGCAATTTCTCTTTCTCCTGCTGCAGGCATTGCATCTGTGAGCACAAAAAATTGAGTCATAAGACCTGCGTAGCATATGTAAATAGACTCCTCAAATTGAAACCAAACTATCAAACGAAGACGAATAACGATAAAATACATGAAGAAAAACTGCAACGGAACAACGATACATTATAAATGTAGTGACGGTATTCCTAGGCAAAATGAGCAAGTCGCAGGACAAGCAAGACCTGAATCTATACAGTTGATATGTCTAGGACAAAATCATCTTTAGTCTTACCTGAAGGGAGACGACACTCATATCTGCCTTGCTGTCAGCCAACGCCATCTCGAGTTGCGTCGATTCCTCAGAGCTGTATTCTTTACCTTGTTTCACGCGCATCTGAAGAAAAATAATGAAAAGCTTTATGTTATGAGACATAACGTTTGGTAAAAAACATAGGCCTATATGTACAAGAAGATGAAAACTGCCAAAATACGACTTAAATTAATATAAAGCTATTCAACGATCTAGTAAACCAGGGTTGTTTTATTCACTTTTCTTTATTTGTATGCAAAACCAAAGCGATAGGATGAGCGAGAAAGTGACTTTTTGAAGCCAGTTAATACAACTCCAAGGGGGCAAAAGAGCCTGTGTCGTATCTAAACCCAACCTGTATCTCGGCCTTCTCGTGCTGTGCGTCCAGTTTGCTTCGCTCCAGTTGCTCAGCAACCATCGCCTTGTTGTCCGCCTCTTGCCGAATCCGCTCTTCAGCCTGAACCACGGAAAATGAGTCATAAAATTACTCAATGATATGTATTTAATTATGAAGAGAGATACACAAACGCTATTAAACGCTTTTAAACGCCATTGATCTGAATTGGACCCAATCTACAACTGGCAACGCATGTAACAACAGTTAAGTCTAAATTAAGGTCTTAAGTCAATTGACATATATTCCACATTTATTTGTTTTAATAAAGAACATCCTGAAAAATGGTTAAGCACCTATGTGCTTTCTACGCACCTCAACAGCCTGCCTCAGCTCGGCATTTCCCTTAACCTGCGTCATCCCCTGCGCTGCGTCCCTCTCAGCCCTCTGTCGGTCCTGCAGTTCCTTCAGGCGTCGCTTGATGTCCTTCAAAGCGTCGGTTTCGCGGCGAAGTTTCTCTTTGAGCTCGTGGATGCTGGCAACGGCGGATTTCGTCTCGGACTCAGAGCCGCCTTTTTCTGCACAAATATAATGTTGATGTATTACAACTACATAATGTTTCGGCGTTCAAGATGACTTAAGTGTTACGAATTTATTAGTTTTATAACTTGCCTTGTTGAAGTCATCGGCGGTACCTGGTATTTTAGTAAAAAGGATGACGTAAGCTGGCCGCGATTGCGAAGGAATAAAAGGAACTATAATACGTAGCTTGAAACGTGGAGGAAAACACGTTAAAAGCCCCTGGTTGAGTCGTTGAAGGAGGAAAGGATTGTGTCACCTGGGATCATGCATAGGTAATGTATTGGTGCTTGCATTAACTGTTCTCATGCAATGGTAGGGGGTCAAATGGTTGATAAAGGAGCGGGAAAAAAGAAGAATGGATTTCGGAATCATGAGGTTTATGGGGATGTGGCAGGAGCATAAAAGGACAAAGGCACTTACTGCTCTCGGCCAGTTTAGAATAGTCCTGAATCTTCTTCTGGAGATTGGCCTTCATATCATCGACCATCTTGCGTTTGTTGCGATATTCGAGCGTTAGGTGATCCTTCTCCTTTTGCAGCATCACAATGCGCTCTTGCACTTCCTTATTGCCGCGCTTGGCCGTGTTCATCACCCATTCCAAGATACCCTGTGTGAAACAAAGAAAACATGGTCAATGTAAATATCGAAATGAAGGGTTGGAGACAGAAGGGAGGAGGGATTGCGCAAGGAATTTCGTTGTCGCCGCGCCTAGCACTGTCCATCGCCAATTCCAGGATGCCCTGCAAACGAAATCAAGATAGCCTTTAATTTACCGAGGGCGTGATTGAGTCATTGAGATAAACTGGCGAGGAATGAATTTGAATCGTTCCAGGATGCCCAATAAACCAAAGACAAAAAGATAGGTGCTTCATAAATTTGAGAAGAGGAAACATATAGAAAATGTGCTTCCCCGTGACATTACACATGAATCCGATGCCAACGTTGCTCAACAAAAAGTGATATGGGGTCTACGGGTTTGATCTAGGATTGTTTTACAAATAACAATAATTATACTGCCATGGCACCTTCTAATATCTATGCATATATTTGATGTTGTTTTACGGAAAAGGACTAAATAGTGGATCTCAATTAGACCAGAGAAAATCATAGCCAACCAGAGGTGAGAAATATAAACAGATGAAAGTGACAAATCAAACATGTCCGTTGACTTAAGCCGAGCAACGAGAGATACAAATACAATAGTTTAGACATATCTAGTATGTTACATTTTCTGATTTAGAGGAGCACCAAGAGGGACTGGGTATACGGGAAGCTCTTTCAAGTGTTTTTGCCCTAACGAATCGTGATTTTTAATGTTTTCCTTCTAGGATCTTCAAAAAAATAAAAATAAAAAGCGTCATTTATTGATTGCCCAGTAGGAGGACATTTGAGATAATGATTTGCAAGGGGTAAAAACTCGTAAAGGCATTCCGTGTGGCCAGGTCCGAAAAATAATCGTCAAATAATTCCCATTAAACCGTTTTCCCCTTCCCTGGTCGTGAAGTCCGGTACAATGAATGATAGTATTCTATATTAGTACTGGAATAGAAGACAAACCTGTCAAATCCATCGTTTAGTCACATAACAAGAATACATAGTTTGTGTGTGTGTGTGTTTTTTTTGAATGCATCTTTATTATAGAAATTGATTCGGAATAACAGACCGGAATGAGGTTGATAGAGAGTAATAAATTATCTTTTCAAATTTACTATTATGGTGTTATGTATAGGATAAAGTACGAGGTCAGTCCATTAATTAAAATATTGGACAGTTCCGAGGCAGAGCCGAGGAATCTGTACAATGTTTTAATTAATGGAGTTGACCGAGTACTTTAGCCTACTTAGTTTACAGTACATTATTTAAAATAATGTACTCTGAATACAAAGAAATGACGTCACTAGTGTAAACTAAAATTCAATACAGATGAAATTTAGATATACAAAAATTTACTTGTAATTTGAAAAGTGGTGTATCTTTTTGTAGAGAGAAGCAACAATGGCCTGTTTACAGGGCGAAGATAATGCATTATTGATATCAACTATACAATGGAGCAATCTTTTTGTTTTTATAAACAACTGTAATATTAAAATACAGATAACAAAACATTATTCCTTAAACGAACACTTCTCGATTTCATTGATTACAGATCCGATGTCTAAACTTATCCCACGACACCGACTGATAGATCCATGTTACAGACTTACAGCCTAATTGCCAGATGAATAAAACCATGAAAAATTAATCAGTATGGCAGGAGAATATTGCATTATCCTGATTACTATGTCATTAAGTAACCTGTGTCATTTTTTGCCTTTTGTGTAAGCGATGCCTTGCAGAAAGAACAAATATTGGGAAAAACAGTACTAAGTAAACATATCTAAGAAATAAACCATTTGTTACAAATACATGTAATTATAAAATAAAGGCAGGGGCCTACGAATAACCACAAAATAGATCAAAATTTGTTTTAAAGGATAATTAAAACATATATTTTTCTCGCTGTAAACCGAAAAAAAATGTGGATAAACATGATGGTTAAAGAATCTTAATGTATATATCATTGACACAATATACATCAATAAATCGAATACTTTAATAATCAATTAGTCCAGTATCAATTTATACGCGAACCAAAAACCTATTAATAAAGATGCACAACAAACTGGCACCATCACCAGAGGGGTTACCAAGGAAACCAACCATGGGTGACAACAACGTCCCTAACGACAACTCCGCCAACCCAGCAACCACAGTGTTTCGCGAGGAAATCAAGCAATTCCTTCTGACCACATCTATGCGAGGGGTACCCCGGGCCGCGAAAGCAGATTGGAGAGCGATCCGCTGGTCCTGGGCGATTACCGTGATTTTGTTGTTGGCGTTTGTTATCGTTAATTGCTATATGCTGTTTGCGGAATATTTTGCGTTTCCAAAGGCAACTGATGTCAATGTTGTCTACTTGGAAAAGGGTAAGAGGGTTCGTTAAATTAATTATTTTTAATCAATTGTTTTTATTTTCTATTCTTGGAAAATAGGTTTAACAAAACACCTATATGATCAGAAGGTCACACGAGCTATGTAGGATCTACGTCACATAAAAGGAAAACCTAATTAATAAAAACGTTCAGCAAATTACTTGTTTATACTATACCACCAGTCTCCCTTAATTGATCAGCAAAAAAGGGATCCAAGTAATGGGTTGGTTAGGGTGCATTTAACATGTTTTTTTTTCGATCCTTGCTGTTTGAACATAACATATAGTCAAGATTAATAACATCAATAAATTAATACAATTTATCAAACAGGAATATTTCTTAATGTTTTGCATGTGCAGA
>LQRL01108965.1:0-13081 GCA_001703475.1 Hydroides elegans | reverse complement strand
AATCAAAGAACGAGGGCCACTGGGAGGTCCACTTGGGGGTCCTGAAGGAGGGCCTCCAGGGGATCCATGTGTCAGGGGTGGACCTCTTGCGTGGGCACCGAGGGGTCCTTGTGGGGGTCCCCGGGATGGGCCACCGGGTGGGCCGCCGCGGGGTCCGGGTGGGCCGCCTTCGTAGTGAGGGTCGCGGTATTGTGGTGGGTGGTCGCGACCGAATTGGTCCTTGTGCTGGAGGAGAATGAAGAGAAGGTGTTTTTTTTTTCATTTATTTTTCGATCTTTTTTTCTATTTTATCTGAGTAATGTTCCAACAGCTATGCCACATTCTAAACACGTTTAACGGATCTAAAACAATTTAGTCGCACAGGTTAGCTCACATTATCAATAGTCGTTTCATGATATCATGCCAAAAAGCATACCTTAAACATTAATACTTAAAACTACCATGGCTAAAAATATGAGGCAAACGAAGCATTAACGAAATAACCTCAAAGTTTAAACCCAGACAAACACACTTATCCAGTCACACTGGAATTATAAAATAAAAGTTGCAATACAATTTTGAAATGTGTTCATATGTAGCCTACTATTTATAAATCATATACATGTATTTATATATTTTACTTATCTATATATTTAATGTCATTTTATGTAAGATGGATTAAATATTTCATACAAGAACATGTATGGAAAAGAAGTCTTTTAAATACCATAACGCCAAACCCCCTGTTCTGTGTATGTAAACGTGTAAACACCCAATGCCATGCTATCTTATACATCTTCATAATAAACCCATACCGGTGGTGGCGGGCCTTGCTCCCTGTACTGCGGCGGATAGTCGGGCTCTCGGCTCCACGAGGGACGCACTTGGAAGTTGTCGTAGTGCGGCTGGCGCGGCCCGCCCCATCCCTCGAACGCCGGATATTCGTCTTGGTCGCTGTTAAAAATATGGACTTTGTTGAAAGGCTTGTACACGGTGTGCGATTTTGGGCATGGTGGATTTGGGTAATCATGAAAGGACTCGCTTATCTCGTTCTGGTTTTTAAAAAATCATAACAATTTTGATGAAATTTGATATCTATTTTAAAAATTTCCTTTCAGAAGAGATAACGAGACCTTGCATATAAATTGGTTGTTGTCATTTTCGAGCGATTCGGGATTGCTTATTCTAATATTCTATCCACATAGGGTATCACTTGAACCATAAGAAACAAAATGCCATGTTTCTATGTAAAGTTGGATATCTATCTTGAATGCACTTTAACATGATTTAAAGTAAAAATCTGCTGTGAAATAACCATTCCCGAATCGCCCATAAAAAAAGCAGCATACCACTGTAAAAAGTCTAACTTGTGTTCTACTATCGAACTTTGTAAGTGCAACTTTTTAATTATTTGTTAATAATTGAAAAAATAACAATAGTACTTGGAATATTAATTTCAAACGTATACTTTAACGGTCCATTCAAGCTTACACGAAACCCCCTTTATATTCAAAACGATAAATATGAAATGTGACTATAGGTCCACAAATGGATATACCTGGTCTAAGGTTCTTAGCTTTATCTTAAACTTAAATACATAAACGACTTAAAATATACATCACAATTCAACCAAACGCGCATTAAGACTTATTGACTCTTAACCACTAAGATACAACGGTGCAAATCGACAACTTAATGTGTAATTAAAATTCTATACAAAATGCTCAACTAAAAATTACAATAAAATTGATTGATATTGCTTATAACAAAGAAAGGTACAATGCTCTAACGTTTATCAAACAATCAATGTATTAAACTTAACAATGAATTATGCCTGAAAAAAAAGTCTGTCAATAAAATTGACAACATTACCTGTCGACATCCTATTCTTAGAAAACCCTTTTATTTTTATTTTATTTATTTCATTCTTTTTTTATCGTGTCCATTTTATTTTTCTATCACACTTTTGATCCTTTGCGGTTTATCCAGTTTGTGTTTCCTTTCATGTCCATATGATCTTATTATTTTATTTATTTCGCATTATCACATCCTCAATTATTCTTTTTTTTTTTTTAATTTGCTAAAACTAAAAAGGCGCAAATTTTGAAAGCTTCCATGTGAAATTTTCAGATGTTTGAATATATCCTCACAATATAATTTGTTTCAAGAAAATTTCAATGGAAACTTATATATCCAGAAATCTGAGGATATTCGTTTTTGGAAAATACGTAAAGCTATTGAATCAATTATTTTGATTAAGTTTTAAAATACGACATTTATATTGTTGTTTTGCTCAATTTGATGAGTAAATTATATACAACAAAACGATTAAATCGTAATTTTACCTGAAGTGTAATTTTTTATACAAATACACTATAATACTTTATTTCTAGTGTCCATAATCATTTTTTGCTTTATGAATTAAAATGTCTTTTTATCTATATTTCATTTTTCCGTTTCAATTTCCTCCGATATCCTAATCCATTTTATGTGATGACTATCGCATATGTATCCGCGATTCTCCTTTTACAATCATCCAGGTTTTCTCATATCTCGTAGTAATAGCGGCAGTGTATCACACAACGTTGTGATTATTTTAACCTCTGACCTGCAAAGCAAAATTGGGCTGTTACACCCAACACACTCATTTAAGAGTGGATACATCTTCCAACTCAAATATCGGCCGATTTTAACCCCATGATTGCAAGATTTAAAACCCAAGCTCTTATTTTTTCAAGAGGCATTTAACAACTCAAGACCCACGACTGCGTAACAACAAATACGAAGACGTAGATGCAAAAAACTTCACGTACTCCGGGCCTCCATATCCCTCATCATAGGGATCTCCATGTACGCGCTCCTCGTGATACGGAATCCCACGCTCCGACACCGCAATGCGATCGGGCGGGTACGCCGTACGCAGACTCTCCGAGGGGCCACCTGGCGGGCCGGGGCGTCCTGGTACTCCCCCGGGTGGGCCCGGCGGACCACGTGGTACAGGCCCGACGCCGAATTCTTCCGGTTCCGGTTTGGGCGGTGACGTGGGTGGTGAGGGTGTTGGGACGCGCATGTTCATGCGTTTTTCTTCGAAGTCGGGGTCTTCTTCTTTGCGTTTGCGTGCCAACTCGCGCATCTGAAAGATGGAACAAGAAAATATCAAAGTCTTAAGAGATATAATTTGAAAGTCTAACGGCTATGCATAAATATATACTTTAAAAAATCAAGTCGCCGAGAATCAGAAACCGTTACATACCGCGAAACGATTAAGTCAGAGTTTGCACTTTTTGTCGTGACTGACTGTTGTAACTTTGCTCTGCCTTTTTTAAAGCTGTTTTGAATTAAAGACACCGGACAGTGTGCAGCGTGGTACAAAAATGAGTTAAAATCAGTTTCACTGTCATAAGCATTTATCTAGACTCCTATAACTTCAATCTACCTTTTTGGCATGCCTAAGACCGCGTTCCCAAGCACTCTCCGCGGGCGGTGAGGGCGCGGGTGGTGGAAGAACGTCGGGCTCATCGTCTTCCTGTGAAAAGAAGGGGAATATATAGTTGATGTGAGTGAAATATTTGTGAGATATGCTAAACTCAGTGAACATAGAGTTTTTGTTGTCAGTAAAATTATATTTTTATTTCAAATAATCCATTTTCAAAAATTAACTAATAATAATGTTTGTTTCTATGTGAGAAATAGAGGCGTGTTCAAGTTTACCAATTTATATACAAGTTTACCCTATAGCTTTTGTTAGCAAATCACATATCCACTTTCTATAATCGATTCTCATAATTGATGAATGCATGTTTCTTTCTCGGAGAGGCTTGAATCAGTTGACCAGATTATTATTTCTTTTTATTGGTCATGTTTGTGTGTTTTAATTGCTTTAACAAATGATCGAACTGGAAATACTTTGTTAAAGCAACAGTCCCGAGTCAATATCGAGCATAACAATTTCTCCCAAGACATTACCCAGTAACTAATCTACAATTTATATTTTTAACACTTCACCTCGTCTTCCCAGTGTGAGCGTGGCGGCGGCATATGCTGCGGCGGTGGCGGCCCATCATTAATCCCCGGATGCAGAAACCGACAATTCGCGCCAAAATGACAATTGCCAAACTTATAAAATTTACACAGAACCGTGGGCCTGAACATGGGCATTTCCTCATGTGGCGGGGGATGTATGATCTCACGGGGTGGTGGATGGTACTCGGGTGCCGCATGGTGGTGATGCGGGGGTGGGTGATGGTGGGGTGGTGGATGTGCATGTTGCGGGGGGTAGTGGTGGTGGGGTGGCGGCATGTGGTTGGGTGGGCGGGAGCGGGGATGAGGGGGATTGTCCATTTCGTCCATAGCGTCCTCATCCGGGCTACTTGTGTCTTCGTCATCTGACACGATTTCGCCTTCTTCGCTCGCCTAGAAAATGGGAAACAAAGTGTGATTGAAACCAGATAAAATTGTGTTGTATAGTACATTTACTTACATGGATTGAAATACTAAGACACACCAATTCTAAGTTGTCAATCGAAACATATTAAAGGTTTATGGTTAGTTGAAATTTTTTTTTTGTCCTTTTTACTGACAAAATATCGAACGCTGCTACCGATGCGTTTATATTTGCTTATTATCAACGTTTTTGGTTAACATCTAATTAAAAAAATCTAATCTTAAGTTCAACGAGAGCATCAAAGATGCATGAACCCAGAATATAGTTTATTTCTAAGAGGGATCTCAAAAAGGAAACGGTATTTCAAAATCATGTTTTCTTAGGAAGAAGGTCGGTACGTAGACAATTTCATACCAACACTGCACAATACATTTAAGCATTATTTTTAAAATACCTGGTGTCTTAAAGGGCACAAACGAACAAACGAACATACTAACAGACCAGCTGAAACTTATATCCCTCCATTTCACGGAGTCAAATTACTTCGCCTTCTTCTTTGTCCTCATTCTCAGTCTTTTTCACAGCTGGTTTTGAGTCGTCACATTCTCCCTCTTCATCAACTTCGCCATCTCCATCCTGCGAATGATGTCAACATGTTTTATAGAAAAACCATATGCTATATTAACATCGTTGGGTTTTCCTATAAACACAATGTGAAATAATACTTTGGTGTATTACTACCGTGTTTCCTCTTAAAAACCATATGCTATATTAACATAAATACATCGATTAAGTTGGGTTTTCCTATAAACACAATGTGAAATAATACTTTGGTGTATTACTACCGTGTGTCCTCTTAAAAACCATATGCTATATTAACATAAATACATCGATTAAGTTGGGTTTTCCTATAAACACAATGTGAAATAATACTTTGGTGTATTACTACCGTGTTTCCTCTTAAGAATCTCTTTCAACATTTCATTTGAACACTTCAATTCAATACGATACAAATAAATGTCCACATTTCATTTCTTTGAAACTTTTTTTCCCGACCAAAGAAATACAAACCAATTGACAAACAAGCATTAAAATAAATGCATTTGAATACTGTTTTAAAATCCATTTCACTTACGTTAATCTTGGGCGCGATGTCGACTTCTCCGTCATCGTCGGGGCGTTCGTGCTCCTCATCGAACTCGTCAAAGTCCAGCTCACCATGGTCGTCAATGCTAACCGTAACCGGGGCAACTGAAAATGTAAATATAATCTAATTATAAGTAATAGCGTTCGGATGACATATTTGGTTCGTAGTATTAAGTTTAGAATTATTTTCTAACTACAAAAGAAGTCAAATTGAGTGTGCAACTATTTTTCTTTCCTGATGGCATTAAAATATTTGGTTCATATATTTTTGTTTTGATTAATGATGAATAACAATCATCAATGGAAGTAAATTTGAATACGCAAATTAATTTTCAAATATCCTTATACATATTGTAGTATGATAAACGAAAATTTACCCGAATCGTCTTCAGTGACATGACGACGTGAAATGGGCTTGGCAATCACAGGTTTGGACGGTGTTTCACCGGCATCGGATGACTCCCTTGATTCCAAACTCAGCCTTTTTAAATTCACATTTTCCGTTTGCTCCTCAATGGGTTTTGCAGAAGAAACTTCACCTTCTGACCCTGCCTCATTAACTTGATCTTCTGGTAAATTGTCCATGCCTATAGGGAAAATTGAAAATATACAAATGAATTAGATACTGAAAATACTACAATTATAGTTTACTCATCAAATGAAAAAAAAAACAAGTTGTTTGATTTTATAATGTGTTTTAATGTTTCACCAAAGTAAAATTTTTGATTTACTTTTATCCATTATTTTTTGCATGAAAAAAAAAAAACAAATCGTTTGTAGACTTACTCCTGCTTTTAACCCACTGCTTATTCAAAATCCAATCCTTTTTCTCTGACAATTCGTGTGGTTTAAGTTTAACTTTTTTCCAGGAGTTGTTCTTAATCGCCCAGTAAGAATTCGGTGGAGGATCTGAAAGTCTACGACCACGACTCCGGCCTCGGCTTCCCCAAATTCGACCAGCACCTCTTCCTTTAGGACTGAAATTCTTTGGGAGCCCAGAAGGATAGGTCTTTCTGCAATTAAAAAAAAAACATATTTGGGATTGCATGCAGTATATGTTTTTATAATGCATGCACTACCAATACTATGTATATTGCATAGGAAATCTTATCTATGGGAATATTTTATCACCTTTAAAATATACATTGAATAATATTTTGATAAGTTCCAAATACATGTGACTTACAAGTCGCTTTCTAAATGAGTTTGTTTGTAATGTTCAAACAGCGAAGTATCGTTTTCGAATGTTTGGCTGCAATCACCACATTTGACACTCTCCTGATCCATTATCCATGGCGCAGCTACATTGTAAAAATCACAACAGAAATTTAGTTCTTGATCTTGATTAGATATGGTGTTACGTCGTTGAGACATTCATACACCACGCACTTGCCAAGTATTAGAAATTAATATTTCGTACATAATTTGTGAAACGCTCTAAGTTCAAAGTTTCTTTTAAACATTTTTATATTATTTGTTTATTATTCATCCCATATATGTGTGCAGCCAGGGGTGTGCCTTATTCTAAACGTAAACGTCTACTCGCACTCGATTGACAACCTTAACTACCGTATAAATTACCGAAAAGGGATTGCAGTGTCACGGTGTGTGATTATAATATAATAAGGATAATATATGATATCGACATTAGTATGAGTTCGAACGTCGTTTCAAATCAAACCAGCATTTGCGACTATTAGAATGTTTCCTCCTGAACATAAATATATTATTTGTTCAAGGGTGCATATAAGCGCTCGCCGGAGCGACCGTCATCTGGGCCATTCTGGCCCGGATGAGTGTTGTTTAGAGATTTTATACCAGAATGAAATAGTATCAATTCTATACACTCTGATTCAAATACAGTGAGGTATGTTGTCAATATATAATGTTAAGCTAATCATTATGAGAACCCTGTTGTAAAACATTCCATTTGATGATCGGTGCGAGTCGTCGAGTGTATCGAAAAAAAAGTACAGTAAGTTACTCAACTACCATGAAACTAACGACAGGGAAATATATGCAAAAGATCGCTATTATGAAAAACATCTGTCATTTCAAAAAATGTGTAGTACAAACCTTGAAAACGTTGAAACGCCTAAAACAAAGACAAAATAATTTTTCGGGCTTTTCAGTAAACAGCCTCCATGTTTGATTTGTGATTGGACAAAATCGGTCACATGATTTACGACACTTGCTTGTCATTTCGGCTACATAACACGGAAACATTCGTTTCACTTCATTCTTCATATGTGATGAGGATAATGGCCCATTTTGTGGGAGTATGCTTTCGGTACTCGAGCATTTTAGGTAGGGGCTCTTACACACTCTGGCTATAGTGTTACTGTGGCAAATAATTTCTGCTTACCCTTGCGACAAAGTTCTGCGGATTTGATACAAATTTCTCAGTACTTGTTACCCAATTCTGCTGAGCAGTTGAAGCAAATGCAGAATAATCTTATATTTCGTTTCAAATTTCGACATATTTTAGTTATTAATTACCAACTCTGTAAACAATTATAGGGATATATTTAAACTTTAACGATATGTATGAAATGGACGTTATAACTAGGTACTACTCATGCATGTATGAATTTGAATTCAGTTCAATTAAAACACTCAATAAATATTTTTAAAAAAAAAACATCTTTAAATGTCTTAAATAAGAGTTGAAAAAAGTGGGCAAGCTACCAAATTGTGATGATAGGTAACCCTGTAGTACCGATCTTTTTTGAGGTGGTTACCCTTTAGTGAGGAGCTTTATGTTAGTTATGCCATTGATTCAAAGTGATTTTTTACGTGTTTTAAGGTGTTCATTAAACCCAAACTTACCAGTTATATGACGGGCGGTCTGCCCCTTATAATATTTGGTAAACTAGTTATCTCGAGAACAGATATGCCAAGAGACCCAATATTGGGCTTAACATTAATTTTTAGCCATGTAAATACGCGTTTTGATATTTCTGATCAGATAAGGTAGTTGTCAAATTCGGTAATTTGTCCCCAAATATGAATTGTTATAAATTTAAATTTGCTAATGATGTAACGACTTAAAGAAGAGTCGTAGGGACATATGCTTCTTTATAGATTATTCCTTTTTATTTACGACGGAATTCCGTCAAGTAGGAAGTGGCGAAAATTACAAAATATTCCCCAAAATTATATCTGCTTTTCTATGCATTTGGTAAAGGAAGCTCACACACACGCTCAGCTATTTTAAACGCAACAAGCGTTTATGGGTTTCCAATAGACAACACATATAAAAACCGGGTTTCTCATAAAAACCTCGAACAAACAAACTTAGTACTGAGTCAGAAAGTCATTAACGATATCTATTTCTGAGTAAAAACCAGTAAAAAACAATATACTTGCTATAAATGGGAACTTTTTCTATCGGCAGAATTTTGTAACGGATCGGTCCTAAAGATTAACTTCGAGAAAATAGATCATCACAAGTGGGTAACAAATATTTCATGTTTTACGTGTTTAAGTGACTTTAAACATATTGGGTTTTGTTAAAACTATATTAAATTCAATATTTGTATATTGCTTTGTCTCTCTTTATCAAAAAATCATCGTTTGGATAGTATGTTCGCTCGCTACATGCTTTTAGGACAATTATGGCCTTATCGTGCAAAAAACTATGAGCATAGTTTTCCTTGAGTGTGAAAAGCTTGTGATATGATTACTGTATAGATATTTTAAGGACAGGTTACATTTTTGGCGAGAAATAACTGGTAAGAATGGATAAATATGTAATTTTTCCTAGAAATCGGTAGAATTAGGTAACGGGTAATGAGAACTTTGTATCAAAGCCGCAGAACTTTGTCGCAAGGGTAAGCAGAAATTATTTGCCACAGTAGCACTATAGCAACAGTGTTACAGGAGCGCTCAAGATGCACCATTTGAAAAAGGTTCATTTTTAGTTTTGATGTTAGAAACCCATATAAAAACTCAGATTTCATTGCATGAAAGCATTTATGAAAGAGGAGTGTTAGGGTGCTTCTTATTTGCCTCCACCACTTTAAGTACAACTATTTGGTCAGAGCGGCTGGTTCACATCCTGATTATGTCATAACTAAATGTAAAACCATCCCAACATGCACATCCATCGTTATGAAACGCGAATGTGCTTAAAATGTCCCGTGAGCATTTTAGTGCCCATATCGCACGTCTTGGGGAGATTAAAGAGACATCAAAGAAAGTGTTAGTTTCTCTCAGTCTGGGCCAAGACTCTGTTGGAGATATATTTGACAGGAAGGATGGGTTAGTTTGACGCCTAAATTTAGCGGGCTTAGCATATAATTAGTATATGAAACTTATATGATGAGAATCTAGAAGGACTGGCCTTACCAACAGTGATTTTATAATTATTATATCTTTAAAAATGCTTCAGTTATTCCAAGTTTAAAAACAACATTTTTTGTTGCAAAATTACATATGAATACATAGCGCAGAAAAGGAGGAGCTGTGTTGCTGGGCTTCTGTTATGGAATAACAACTGGTGAAGATGAAAACAAAGTCAGCCATTGCTTTACAATGTAAATGTTAAAATAATTGGTCGATGTTATCTCTATATGTTACACGATAACTGCAAGGGGTTTACTTCTTATAACAACCCGTTGTACACTACACATTTTTAGCATCCAGAAGAGCCCGAAAAAACTCATTGCCTCAGCGACAGACTTACAAAAGTATCTTATAGAAGGCATTTTTCACAAATTATTGATAGAAGAGCACTCCATGTCATCTATGAGCTTTTTGAACAAAATTTGTACCCACCAAATTCCAGTTGGCTTAGAAATTAAAATATATATATCTTTAGCATTGAACTGTTTGAGGAGCATTTTTTGTTACAAGCCAGCTAAAAAAAACAAGAAAACAACTCAGCTGGCTTTGACAAAGAGAATACCATTTTCTAAACTATCATTTTGATATCATTCGTAATTGTAATATAGTTTTGAAAAATATGTCATTGGATGCCATTGTTGATACAGTTGCAGTGACAGAAATGACAAAGACGTCACAAAATGCAAAAGCTAATGAGATGGTGGAAAATCATCAAAAAAAACATAGCAGCTTTGGACTCAGAAACATTGCTTATCTGAGTATGATGCCCATGGAAAGCTTTTCAATGCAGGGTGCAATTATTTTTTATGCAAGCGTCAAAACGAACATACGACTTTTCTCTTAGCGTTCCAAGTCATGTTTTAAAGCTTGGATCAAATCAGATACACCATACCGTGCTATATATTGTACCGGTTTATATTGTATCAAGCGTCTACTTTTCAGTCTTGAGCAATACGCTTGGAAATCTCAAAGATGAGCAAAGCCTGACGTTTCAATCCGTTGCATTCTTTGTCTCCCTTTTGTGCATGGTCGAGAATCCATATATAGCTCACACGCGGAATTATGTTCACTTCATATCCTAAAAAATGACAGCTTTATCCATCGTACTTTGTAAAAACCGCCATTTTTGTCAGACATACGTATCATTTCCGGCCGCTTTTTCTTAGCATGCACATCATAGACTCCATTCCGAATGCTCACCGATGTTGTTGCATTAAAATGCTTATGTTATATGTCTTCACTTTACATAAACTACCAGAAATGATTGTTTATTAGCCTAACTGAAACTAGAATAGTTATCGTGATATATGTCATTATCTGAATTTAATGGAACGGCTTCTGATTCTTTGGTAATTTCATTAATTTCTTCTGCAGTTTAACACTTTCTAACATCAACTTTTCAAAATACAATCAATTGCTGGATTTACTCAGCCTCTTGCCTTTTTGTGCTATTTTACTCTGGGTTTTACACTTTTCTTGCTTACTTTTATGATTTTATTCTTTTATATTTATCTTCATAGCATAATTCTTTCCTTATCAGTAACTAAATATTTGTTCAATATAATTACAATGTTATCGCAGCGTCATCTAAATACCTCAAGTTGATGATTCTTCTTAGCTTGAAAAAATAAACAAATATTTTTTTCTTTAATTCTTATTTAAAACGTTATTGCAGTGGTACATATGCATGTTTTGTCATCTTTTGATCTTTATACCTCATGAGTTTTCATGGTCAGTGCATTTTTATTCTTTAAAAAGCTTGAACTTTTAAATAAGTTTATCATGATAGATTCTTTATACTCATTTTTCCAAAAATTCTAAATATAATTCTATTGCCATTCTGGTGACGTTCTGAAGCGTGTCATGCTAAATACAAAAGCACGATATCAAATGATAAGTATAAATATATTTGCTAGATCACTCAAATAAGATATTTGTGTCTGAGACGGGACTATCAAATTAAAAAAAAATGAATAGATAAACAAGATTTTCATGTAAAAATGTGTTATGAAAGTGAACTAGCAATGTCTCATAATGAAGCCTAACTTTGAAAAAGTTATTAAGCGAACAATATGATAGCTGAATCGATTTAAATCAAGTTCTTTATTTTTATGTTTATTTATATAAGTATACATTATTATGAACCAACATTGGAAAATGCTGTTTGATATAACTTTACTGCACCTCCCAACTGTTACCCGCAGTTACTTGTGAGCAATGCACCCATTCAGACCATGGATAGTCCAAGCCCTTTAACACCTGACCAAGAGTTTATCATTTATTTTGTATTCTTGATTATTTATTATTTTTAGTAATAACGCGAAATTTTACTGCAAAATTTAATTTATCTATGAAAACTGGAATAGTTGTGGGTGTGTACAATCACACATATGGTGCACACAAACTAGTTTTACAAACTATTTTCTTTCGTTTTTCACACTTTCTAATATAAGACACAACGTTTGTTATAATTATAATTGTATAATAGTTCTTTTCTAAACATATCTAAAGAATCACAGTTCTGCAAATGTGCCGGTAGAATATTCCATAGTTGTGGTCCTTTAACTTGGAAACATTTCTCAGATACTCTAGACTTTGACCTTGGCACGATAAGGTATCGGTTGCTAGAATTTCGCAGGTTTCGTGATTGTTGTGTGAGTTCTATGAGATCTCGGAGGTACCCAGGTGCCGTTCCTTTCATACAATTGAAACACATGATAATAATCTTGTATGCAATTCTAGATTCTATTGGAGGCCAATGTAATTGTTTTCTAATGGGAGTTATATGTTCACGAAATGAGGTTCCTTGGATGAGTCGGGCAGCTGAGTTCTGAATAACCTGTACACGATTATATTAACCACTCTATTCTAGTAGAGGAGCAATATGGCTTCAGCAGCTAAAGATTATTTAAAAGTCGGAGTTTTACACTAACCAACGATATGTAAACCGAAGAAACTAGAAATGATGTACTTTGAAAGCTTGAGGTATTTTTCTGGAATAAACAGGTTGTACTTGAAGGCTATCCATCTTCGACGCTTCTTGCAAAACATTAAGGGGCTCTAAACTATTTTTTTTCTTTTATTAATAATACACATATATTGCTATGTTATTTGTGTATCTTTTAGTAGATGACAGAGTTTTATAAAAAATAAATGATGTGACTTTATAATTTATTCATAGTTCGAGTTTTAGAGTTCAACTTTCATCTTTGGAAACATAAATAT
>LQRL01108954.1:0-11654 GCA_001703475.1 Hydroides elegans | reverse complement strand
TGACGTTTCATCAATGAACAACACACGTGACGCAATATCGTAAACAATGTGTAGTAAAAACACGTGCTTTCTGGGTGTGGCTTGTTATTGTTTATGTATGTCGCAACAACTGGAAAATACAGAAAATTTATTGCCCTCAAATTTTCACTATGTTTATTACCAACACAATCAGGCAGACATGTAATAATATAATATACAGCCTATGTCATCTCTCTGCCTTCCGACTACACCTTCCCTACTCCGTAAACTTCTACATGGTGTCAGATGTGGTAGATTCCCAAGGTTCAAAATGGCCACTGCGTTAAGAAAACCCGACCTACTGAGCTTTGAGGGTAATTGTGCGTATTTTTGAAATGGAATATGACATTTATGTTAATGCTGCGCATCCGGCCGCTGATGCCAAAACACGTTCGTACATTCTACTGAATTTAGCTGGGAAGGAGGCGATTGAACGAGCGCGTTCTTTAACGTATGCCGAAGGTGAAACGCAAGACGATGTGAAATTTCTCAAGGCCAAATTCAAAGCGTTGTGTGAACCTAAGAAGAATTTGACTATGTTACGACACAGATTTAACACAAGAAATTAAAGGACAAACGAGAGTTTTTCGGCATATCTCGTTGATCTACGCAACAAAGCAGATGCGTGTGAATTAGGAGAAAAGAAGTTGGAATTTATTCGTGACCGCATTGTGGTAGGAATCGCCAGTGAAACGGTCAGAAAAATTCTCCTAAAAGACCCGGACTTCACCTTGGACAAGGCCATTGAAATATGCCAACTGCACGAATTAGCGGAAAGCGACAGCAGAGCGGTAAATCAAGACCCGGATATAAATGTGCTAAAACCGAAGAATCCATTCAAGAAACAAGCCAGACATTCGCAGCAGTCAAGATGTAAGTTCTGTGATACTGTTCACGAATATCGTAACTGCCCCACTTATGGTAAAAAGTGTCATTCCCGTGGAAAATGGCACCATTTTGCTTCCGTGTGTAAGTCCACAGCATGATTAGGACCCAGAGAACAGCAAACACAACAACGATCTCAATGGAAACAGCAACAATCGAAACCTTTCCGATCGCAATACGGAAAACCTCGATCGCAACAAAATGGCCGACGACAACAGATGCACGAAATCGACTACGAGGATGACTGAACTTTGCCTAGCTCAGTAATGCGATTTTATCATTTTGTACAAATATACCCTGATGAAGGTCGCTTAGACCGAAACAGGTTGGTAAAAAACTAAATAAAAAACCAAACAACCACCAAATAAACTTTTTTGTTGTGTTATTACCAGACTTACATTTTATCTATTTTACTATTTAGTTCTGGTAGTATCCCAAACGCAGGCGATCCACAGCACTCCATGAGAGACGCTGACTATACCATACAAAATCCCCCAGTACTCACACCATCTACATATATATTAATCATATCAAAATATATCATTATCTGAATTTTTTTTTCATCTCTCAGACTTTCCTACATATCTGAAATCGTTTTGTTTACGAAAATATGAAGGTATTGAAATCATTCGTTAAAAATATATTTTTCATGTGCATCGATTTTCTATATGTTAAAATTCATAGCACACCTTAACATATATACATTAATATAAACTAACTTTTGAACATGCATAACAGGATATTATGATAACAATATAATATATAGTTTATAAGATATCTAATCTTAAAGACACCCACTCCAAAATCACAATACCATTTTTCTTCGCATTGCTGAAACCACTGAGCGGAATCCGTGGCCCGTGATTGGCTCGATAAGACACACTCACAGAGGGTCATCTATTTATACTGCACACGTCCTTGATGTCATCAATCAAGGTTTGCTTTCAATTCTTTAGGTCGCTTTGAAGGCAATTGATACTTCATTTAATATGCCCCTATTTTGTCACTCAATCTTTTTTCAAAACTGATGTCAATATAGCTATGTTTATTGTGTCATTATATAATTCTAAGGTACTCAATTACTTTTAAAGGAAAACAGCCTGACGTGTTCCAGCTTAAATATGATTGGATAGAGTCTAGTCTAGCTAATAAAGGGGGATCTGAGTACAAACTTAGAATATATTTTGTTTATTTGTTATCCTATATACGCTTTAAGTTAACAGTTCATGGTGTAACAGACATAAACCTATCCAAACTCGACTCGTTTTGTAATAAATACTGCAAAAATGGCTATCTTTGCCTAAGTCAGCAACTACCGATTTTTTTTGCACATTAGCAAAGGGCTTAATATCAAATCCGTCAAGCACCTGTTTAAATAGCGTCACGCCCAAGCCACACTACATCTAGAATAAATATTATTAAAGCCGATATAAATATAAACGCAGCTCTAGATAGAAACGTATACCGTGAAAGTGCATGGTCTCGCATAGATTCTATCTCTGTGTACTCCGAAAATATATCTAAAGAACGGGTATATAAAGAAAAAGAATATGAAAATGTTATAAAATACACCGAATCAGACAAAATAGAAATAACATAAAACAGGAATTAAATATATTATAATATGATCATATTAAGTCACTTCTGGTTCAGGGAAGGTTCATTAAGTTTTCATATCTAGAATATAATCATGTTCCGTTGAAATTTCTATGCTTTTATCTACCGCACAATATTCTCAAATTTGCAGTAAATGCATCAATAGATACGTTGGTCACCAATGCAAACCTTAAGTGATTAAACAAAAGAAGCACTAGCAAATGAAGCCTGTGTAAAAACTACGAAACCTTACACCATATATTAAAAAAATGCAATATAATGTTAGATAGTTACACATGGCGTCAAAACTCTAAATGAACCTTGTCTTAACCAGAAGTGACTTAATATGGTCACCTAGTGATCTATTATTGACATGGCGATAGGTCGTAATGAAGTTGGGCCGAAATTTTCTGAGAGCAACAACGTGTTGCTGAGATTGTTTTATAGGATTGAACACACCTATATATTTGCTATATAAATATTGAACATTAAATAGGATTTATCTTGTTATGTAGAATAACTAATTGAAATATAGGTAAGTATATGAAAAAATATATCAGATATGTGTCCTATAGAAGCGCTGGATCCATCTAGTTTTACTTGTATGCATATCAAGAAACCTACTGTTCGGCGATTTAAATGCTACGAACTATTCATTTTAATTTTTTAAAATGTTTGTAGATATATTGTGGATGTAAAAGCGTAAGATATTCTTCCAGACAAGTCTTGCCATAGTTCGTTCCCCAAACAATTAGGAATACATTGCCTGTGATAGGACGAGCAGTTTCACTCAGTAGATAATCTTGGAGGAGAGGGCAAGTGACCTGATGAATGATCAAGCCTGAAGATACAAGTTTTGGGTATGTTTATATTCATCCTTAAGGTGCGCGCCCACTAAGGCGAGAGCGAGAGCTAGAACGAGAGCGAGAGCTAGCGAGAGCGAGAGCTAGAGCGAGAGAAACTCGAGCAAACCAAGGAAACTAGCGAGAACAAAAGCGAGAGGTTTTGCGAGAGACTTATAATTGTTATAAATTAGATTCATTTCAAAATATAGTGTGCCCTGACGTAGTGTTATATGAACTTCAACATTGTACAATATTGATATCGGATGCCTTGTCAACACCGAGATATTTCGGGATTCCGATAAGGTCTTTATATTTCAAATTCGGTTGCCTATTTCACTTAGTTTCGAAATTCTGTGAAAACTAATTAGTATTTCATCGTAGGTATAATTACGCATGTCATACATGTACTTTAAAATATATCTTTCATATAACCTGTACCTCGACACAGAGTAATGTGAATATGAATATTGCAAAATATCGATATCGGATGCCTTATCATCATGGATCTGATGAGACTTTAATTTAATGAAATCCAGTCGCATTTTTATTCAAAGGCAAAAGTAAGAATAATTGAATCTATAAACATGTTAATATCTATACTATATGCGTACTGAATATATACTGTGCGGTATTTATCAATACGCATAGTATTTAAGTCAGTAACCCGATGATAACCCCTATCCGATTGGATAAAAGCAGTCCACGTGTCTTGAGATAACAAAATGCATTATGGCAACCCGATAGATAATATTTAAAGTTGATTTATATATAGACTTGGAATAGACTCAATCATAATAATGTTCAAGCCTGAAGATCCATATAGAAAACTGATTAGGCTGGAAATTATCATTTCAATCGGATAGGATCTTTCATACCACGTAGCATCTAAGTATGACGTCACAACGTTATCTCGACGTTACAAAAACGTTGTTTCTTTGCATGCAGAAAGGTCCATCGGGAAACGTTAAATGCGCCTATCTAAATTGCATGACGTTTTGCCAAAAAAAGATTTTCGGAAGTGTGTTGTAACATTTTTGTATCTAAAGTGCTACATAGCTCTATGTATGTATTTATCTATGATTTTACACTATTCAATAGCTCATTCTATCTTTCATTTTATCTATCTATTTATCAATCTAGATATGTCTATTGAATAAACTCAACTTCCTAGCCGAACCCAGCGAGAGGAAAAGCGAGAGCGAGTGTTTTGTGCATTCGCTTTTGGCCTCGCTCTCGCTCTAGCTCTCGCTCTCGCTTCAGTGGGCGCGCATTGGTATAACATATAGTGGCACAAAAATATCTCGCTCTCGCTCTAGCTCTCGCTCTCGCTCTAGCTCTCGCTCTCGCCTCAGTGGGCGCGCACCTTTATACCCTAAAAGCAATTGAGTCTTCGAGTCTCTATTCAGTGCAATTGTAAAAACCAGTAACTGCAATTTTAACCCAATTCGATAACGGATGTATATTATTGTGTAGCAGTTGACACACCGAGTCACCACAAATCTTATTGGATCCACACACGTATACCCTTAATTCTGTGCACAAAATCTAGTTCACCAAAACTATCAAACGCCACACCTACATATATAGAACCATTCATTTGAAGTCCATTGTCGAGTAATTTAAAGATCCTACACCCTCGGTGAAGTTAATTAAATGTTCACGGAAAAATCATTATCCATTTACTCGTTTTACCAACTGCTCAACAACTATAAACTGTGAGTTTTCGTATAGACTTTTAGCTCCAAGGGCCTAGAATTTCTCGAACCTCAGTAATTTAGTCTCCAACAAGGTCTCGGTGTGCACAGGTGCCTTTTGACCATTTATAGAATCGGACAAAATTGCAATTATGTTTTTTCCATTGTGTATTATTGTGTAATAGTTGACATACCGAGTCACCTCAAAGGTTCAATATCCCGCATTACCATATGATAAGAAAATTTTGTATTTTTGTTTTGCACTTTTGACCCGATTCTACACGGGAAGTTGACGAAAGTAATCAAAAGACACGTCTACACATCGAGACCATTGTTTATGAGACATTTATCGTGTTTCAACATAGGAATTGTACAGTCATTAATAATTTCACAGTATATTATTTTTAGCAGTTGATATACAGAGTCACCACAACTACAACCGTCCATCTAAAGCTCCCACAGCTCACATGACCTTATTTTATTAAAATGTACCATCTACCGAAACAAATATTGGATCCACATGCGTAGGCCATTTACGTTGCGCACAAAATCTAGTTTCACTTAAATATCAAAAGTCAGATCTATACATAGAACGATTTATTTGAAGCCCATTGTCTAGTATTTTAAAGATCCTACACACTTGGTGGAGTTATGTCTACTAAAAGCTATCATCACCTGCCAAATCAAAACAGTACAGTGTTGTTATTATCAATACGATTATTTTTTCAATAATATATTTTTTATTGATACAGTTCTATACATTGGCGTTTATTATCAATATATCACTGCTCATGATAAGCCAAAATACGATCAAAACCCTCGATTTAAAAATCATTACTCGTACAAGCTAATGTTCAGGAAATTCGATATTTTTGGCAACTATAGCCAATTTTGCCACATGAAAGTGGTCGAATTCGACTGAAAGGGTAAGGAAGCACATATACACATTATTATTTTTTATGAGCCTCTTCCTGAGTTTTTACGACCTTTCTTTCTAAATTTTAGACCATACAAGCTCATGTTAGGAAAAAAACTGCTGTTATTGACATTTTCGGGCAATTTTGCCAATAAACATTGTTTGGTTTTACCTAAATGGTTAGATGGGAAATCTACACATGTATACCTTTCATCTGAGTATATGTTCAAGTCTCTGCGCTCTATCTTCGAAATGTTCTAGTCCATACAAACTCATGTTATTAAAAATTTCTGGACAAGTATGGCCAATTTTGCCACTGAAAATCGGTCGATTTTGAGTGATTGGTCAAAAGATACATCTAAATTTTTATATATTTCTTCTGAGCCTATTGCCGAGTCGTTACCACCTCCCTTTCTAAAATTCAAGCCAGTCAACGCAAATTGGCGATTGGCCAATAATTTCGCCGACGGAGAGTTGTCTAATTTGACTTAAATTATCAAAATCGTTAACCTAAACATCGAGATATTTTTTTGAACAAATGTTTTTGTCTCTGCTACCACCAAATCCTTTACGGAGACATTACTGCACAAGTAATGACATGTACAAAACAGCGATCGGAAGAATGAGCGATGACGGACAGACACACGGACGGACAGGAGGACTGATAGCACACACCTATAAGCCTCCTCCAAACCTATAAAGAACACGCTATAAAAACCAAAGGTAAAAACTAAGGTAAATACTTACACATGTGGGCTAACAAATACAGCTTAAAGCCTCCATTTATCGCCCACGTAAAATCCCATTATAATTCAAGTAATTGTTTGAATGTAACCAAAATTTGCAATGGTATTGCTTTTACAAACATCATTATAGTTTTGATAACGAAATGTAAAACCACAGTTTACTATACAGTTTAATTTAATCATTATTCTCATAAACCGTGTTGTATATTCTTCTCAATGGAGAGTATCTGCAATGTTTTGACCCCGTTTCGATATATGCTATATACCGATTCTGGCGGTAGTAGAGAGCTTGGACAGAATATTTCTAATTGATAAAAGTATGATTTGAGTTCGTGGATTAAACTATAGTGTAGCCACCATGAACATTACCCAAATATCAAAATGAAGAAAATCAACATTCCTAAAGTAGATCACAAAAAGTGTGATCCCAAAAAGAACTCTATAGTGTGGACGTTGAGCCTGTTGGTTAGAGTTAAAACAACTTTTCCGGTTAACCCATTCTTTTGAGTACATTCTTTTTATGGATTAATAATTGGATTAATTTCAAGTCACACAAATTGTTCTGTTCAGTTCAGGTAAGCGCTCTCTAACCGGTTAGAGTTGCTTCTTAATAGAATGCGGGGATACTGGGATGATATCACAGGGGGATAATATCAAATATATATATGTTACCGTCAATCTGTGAAAACCGCGTATGTCTACATACGCTGAATCTTTAAGGCAATGTCGACATACGCTGGTTCAATCAGCGTATGTCGACATAATCTGGAATTTTTCAGGCGATGTTGACATACGATGAAATAAGGCTTCAAAAATTACACAGATTGACTAAAATGGTTCTCGGAGATTATTTGAGCAATTAGCAGTGAGCAATGCCCTAAATGTGTTTAGGAAGATAAAAGTCATTGATTATGTTTCTGTGTGTTGTTTTATGAGTTGAACTCAAACAATGGATTAATGATATTTGTGGTATAATCAAGCCTAATAATAGGATAAGGGATGTGAAAGGTTTAGTTAATTCAAGTTTATTTGTTAAAAGACACAAAATATTACAATTGTGTTTTTATTTTCTTTACAAATCATACTCGCAATATGTATAACAAATGTTTTTTTAAATCGGAATATAATATGGACTCAAAACAATGATGATTAAAATTTGAAATAAAAACAAACTTGTTATTCACTTATGTTACTTAAAGATTCGAATATCAAATAATCTAAAACATAAGAAATAATATTTGAAATCAAATTTCATATATATTTAAAATCTGAATGTATTTTTTAAAGAATCGTATGCCTCCAAGTTAGACAAAGTGAATCAGTTAGACAAAGCGAAATATAACTGACCATGACAATGTCGAACATTTATGTAAATGATAAAATCAAACGTGAGGTTTTATTAAATGCACTCATGTATAATGGTTTGTCTTGGGTTCAATTTATAAATCAACCCATGTCAATCGCTTTTGAAAATAATTTGAAGCGCTCATTAGTCGTCATTATAATCCATTACTTGAAGTAATTGAAATCAAATAATAATATCGTTCTCAACCCTAATCCTAATACTAAGCGTTCATTATACCACAAATATCATTAATCCATTGTTTGAGCTCAACTCATAAAATAGCACACTGAAGCATAATCTATAACCATTATGTTCTTAAATACAATGAGCACATTGCTCATTGTTTATTGCTCAGATTATAATGGAGAACCATTTTAGTAAATCTGTGTGAGGTATGTCCAAGGATTGGCAATGTTCGAAAATGTTCTAAATGTACTAAATGTTCAAAATTAAGGGACATATAAGAAAATGAAAGTACGAGCATGAATAGAGTTATAAATAATATTAAGATTCGTTTGATAAGATAGCGTTCAAAATGTTCTAGGGTTCAAAGTTAATAACACTATACGATGATAACAGTGTAGTGACCCCATGATTTTGACATGTTTATCAATAGGTTGATGGACAAGTGTCATTTCATATATATTTAAAATCTGAGAAATTTTTGCCTGCTATTACACTGGATAACATTTAATCCCCTGAAAGATCTTGGTCTATCAGAACTCCTAAGTATTTGACATTTTTTTGACCATTTATGACTTGACCATTGTAATGAACTTCGACCTTTTCAACACCTTTAATTTTACCTTTTGGGCCAAATAGGATACACTCGGTTTTACCCACGTGTAGGGAAAGCTTGTTGTCAATTAGCCATTAATTACATGACCCTTGTTCCTTTGCAAGTTGTTGTGAGATTACCGAGGGATCACGGTCAAACACTAAAATAACACTATCGTCTGCGTATAGAAGAAGCCTATTTTTACCGATAAACACATGTCGTTATTATAACACAGGGGCCGAACAGACTTCCTTGTGGGACACCGCACTGAATTTGATCAAAATCAGATGTTTCACCGTTTGTTTTGACACATTACTTTCTTCCGCTGAGATAAGACTTAAACCATGTAGGGTCAACGCCCATTGCATATAGCTTGTTACACAATATGGTATGGTTTACGCTATCGAAAGCTTTTTGAACGTCAAGCAGCATCATCCCCACGAAATTACCTTTAGCTATTTGGGCTTTTTTAGTGTCAGTTAGATACATAAGGCAAGTATCAGTAAAGTGGTTTGGACGAAAACCTGATTGATATTTATATATGAGGTTGTTAGAGGTAAGATAATGCAGTAGCTGTGTGTAAACACTTTTTTCCAATATTTTAGACACCGTATTTAAGACACTTATAGCGCGATAGTTTCCAACTTCAAGTCCTTTTTTTTTAAGCGGTGATACTTTAGCTTCCTTAAGTTCATCTGGAACTGTACCTGTGGAAATAGAGAGATTGACTATGTGAGCTATTACTGGGGCAAGCTGTTCTGCACCATCTTTTAAGAATTTAGGGGATATGCTATCAAGACCAGTGTTTTTTTGGTCTAGGCTGTTGAGTTCTTTATAGATGAATTCTTCAGAAACCGTTTGTAATTTAACGACCAAGGTATAATACCACGTGAATTATAGAAGTTTTTGGAAAGTTCCGTATCCGTAGTGTATATATTTCTAGGAGACGGTAATGCTTCAACTAAGTTGGCAGCTTTATTTGTGAAAAAAATATTAATATGGTTACATATATCAACTGCACTGAAACATATTTTGTTTGCTATGCGTGGCACTATATTACCTTTACTTGGAGTTTTTTTTTACCATAGCCTAGGGATTTAAGACTTTGCCAAAGCTTTTTAGGGTCTTTTGCATTACTTGTTAGCTGAGATTCTATGTAATTAGCTTTAGCTTTTTTGACATCCATTTGTATTTCATTGCGGAGTTGACGGATGTTTTATTCTAAAAGAATTTTAGATGTTTTATTCTAAAATACCAATGTTTTTTATTTAGAACATGAAATAGATATAAAAATAGAACGTAAACGCTATATGAACTTTCTACTTCCAAAAAGCATTAGAATAAATTTTGAACCTTAGAACATTTTGAACGTCATATCCATCAAACGTTCAAAGTGACGTTACCATTAGGCGTACCATAATGGTACATGTGCCTTAAATGATATTTTATCTTTGAACATTTAGAACATTTAGAACATTTTCGAACATTGCAAATCCTTGGACATGAATGATCTGTGTAATTTTTGGAGCCTTTTTTCAGCGTATGTCAACAAAAAAATCCAGATTATGTCGACATACGCTGAGTGAATCAATGTATGTTGACATTGACTGAAAAATTTAGCGTATGTTGACATACGCGGTTTACATAGATCGACGGTAACATCACCCGTGATCTCCCTTAATTACAAAATGTCAGCTGTCGCAGTGTTTCTCTTTTTGTTTATCTTTATACTTTTTCGAATAATCATCATATTATTCAAGATCTTTTTAAAAAGACGACTTCCAATCAACCATGTACATTTAAAATCTAACGATACACGAAAATTAATAAAATGTGTAGTTGTTGCTGGTTCAGGTATAAAATTTCCATATACTCCTTATTATCGCCCAATAAAAATACACAGTGTCACTAATAAAGTGTATGTTTACTAACCATTACGGAGATTTCCTTCCGTTTCGAGGGTAAACACATATTTTATATTTCATAACAGTTTTTTTGCGAATATTTATATTTCATAACAACAGTTTTTAGCCAATTTACTAAACACTTATTTTATTTTTCATAACAGTTTTTTTAGCCAATTCGTATATGTCATATTTTGCGGTAATTCCAGATTGTTTACATACTCGTACGAGGTTTCGGTCTACAGCCTTCAGGTTCAGGGCGGTCCAGGTCTAAGGGTGGCCCGGCCTTGATTTCTCGCATATACTACATTTTTTAGGCCCCGACCCAAAAGGTTGGGGGCCTATAGGTTTGGGGTGTCCGTCCGTCTGTCCATCATACTTTTTTTTTGTACAGGCCAGAACTTTTGAATGGAAGGTCATAGAGACTTGGTTATAGGCGTAAATGAAAGGTCTTGGTCCGTATATGTGTGGTGAATTTGGTGTTTTGTTTTAAACGTTTAACCTCGCTAGAAATATAAATCTTGTAACTCGCAAAAATGACTCCAATTCAAATATCTGAAAGTAAAACTGAATTGCAATTTACCTAACTGCAATTCATCATGGATGGAGAGTGAGCCAAATTTATTAGGTTTCAGTTTGTATTTCGGTGGATTGCAAGATGGCGGGATTTTATATGCCCAACTTCTACCGACTATATTAGGACCATTCCAAACTCATCATTATTACATTTATGTGGTTCTGATTCATTTATTAATGTTTATTATTATTACGGTGAAGTCAATGTATGATAAAACACAAAATCACGAGAAAAGTGTCAATTCTACAATAACCTCCTAGGTCTCTGTGTTGACTTGACAGTGAGTGATTTTGTACGACAATAAGTGAAAACTAGACTTCACTTCCCAATACATGTTTTTTACAAGTTGT
>LQRL01108952.1:49078-74062 GCA_001703475.1 Hydroides elegans | reverse complement strand
GGTGGTGATCCTTACAGGGCGAGTCACACCCTGTGAGAAATTCTGTGAGTCTCACGGGAACTCACCGCAACTCATGTGAGATTCATTGTTGACTGGGTATGTAGCGAGGCCTTGTGGCTTAGCGGTTAAAGCGCCTAGCTGTCTAGTAAACAGGAGATCCCCGGTTCAAATCCGGGCAAGGCCTTTTTTATGATAAATTTTAGATGAATGTATTTGCAAATTCAATTGTCTTTTCCCAATACTTTTATTAACTCACCAAATGAAAATTACCAATAGCATGTATTTCATGAGATATATGAATCTTGTTATGTAGCGAGGCCTTGTGGCTTAGCGGTTAAAGCGCCTAGCTGTCTAGTAAACAGGAGATCCCCGGTTCAAATCCTGGCAAGGCCTTTTTTTACAATAAAGTAAAGATGAATGTATTTGCAAATTTGATTTGCTTATTCCTAATATTTCCATTTGTTCAACAATTGAAATTTACAATATCATGTATTTGATAAGTTATATGAATCTTGCTATGTAGCAAGGCCTTGTGGCTTAGCGTTTAAGCGCCTGTCTAGTAAACAGGTGCTCCCCGGTTCAAATCCGGGCAAGGCCTTTTTTGATAATTAATTTTAAATGAATCTATTTAAAAAATCAATTTGCCTTTTCTCAATATCTCCGTATAATCACCAAATGAAAATTACCAATAGCATGCATTTCATGTGGAATATGATTCTTGCTTTGTAGCAAGGCCTTGTGGCTTAGCGGTTAAAGCGCCTGTCTAGTAAACAGGAGATCCCCGGTTCAAATCCGGGCAAGGCCTTTTTTATAATAAATTTTAGATGAATGTGTTTGCAAATTTGATTTGCCGTTTCCCAACATTTCAACTTATTCAACAAATGAAAATTTATAATATCATGTATTTCATTAGATAAAAGTCTATTGGGCGGTTCCAGACGTCGCTATTACTCCGGGGATTAATCATATTATTTCCTTTTTAGTTTCATATCTTGGTTTTTGAAATATTCTTTTATTTGTCACCAGTTACGTAATGAATCCAACATATCAAACAAATATCGACTAAGAGCTTGCTCTAAGGTAATAAGTAATCTATAGGTAATAAGTAAGGTCTAAGGTAATACATTTTCTATAGGTAATAAGTTGATATGATATGTATTGTGTATAATTTTATGTATTCTATGACTATGATTGTATTATTATCGATACTTTCGACCCTCATATAGTCTGTGTATTTTAAATTGACTGTTTGTTTCTGGCACTGACAATTTTCTACTTTTTTGCACAGTGGGTTCCCTTGTTTAATTGCAAAATACCCGACGCATTGAAAAATACCTGTAATCACTCATATGCGTTACCGTTGCCGATCATTAAACATGACAGGCATTCATGGAATTCTACAGAAACCACGCACATATAAGTCTACATTTTCTAAACAAGAATTCTATGTTGTCATAAAGAAAGCTATCGCCCAATAATATTGAGGGTGCTTGTTGATCATATGTCTTGGCAGCTGTGCAGTATTTATATTTAGCGACACCAGACGATCGTATTCAAAATATCGACATTTTGTTAGGAAATCAACAAAAGTCAACGATTTCTCTTTTACATTAAATCAAATATACCTATGAAATCTATCAAAAAATGCCACCTGGTGTCAAGGTTCAACTGGCTTAACGACACAATGCCCCCAAAGCCAAGACTCGAGATATTGGGTAAAAACCAAAACAGTCAATTTAAAATATTTGCCCTTTAAAATCTCCTAGATTTTATACTATATGGCGCTATACGAATTATCACGATATGGCGGAAAATGTTAAATAAATGGATATAGTAGAGGCGATAGAAAATAATGAAGTAAATGAGAGACCAGAGATACCAGAGAGAGTAATAAGTGTTATGCTTAATCCTATTGAGGTTTTTTTTTCAGATGAAACGTTTTTGAACAGATTCAGATTTCCAAAAGCCGTGGTAGTTGAGCTCCTAGATGAATTATTAACAACACACGAATTTGATGACCCTCAGAAAAAAATCACCTCGATTCCGGTTCCAATAAATCAGTTGTTATTATCAGCGAATAATCAAATAGTGCTCAGCTGCTATAGCTTCATTAAAGGATAGATATATATCTTTTCCCAATGAAAATGAGCTTCAAGGAATAAAGACAGAGTTTTTCAATATTGCACGAATGCCCAATATTGTTGGGGCAATAGATTGTACCTACATCCCAATTCTTTCACCAGGAATGGATCAAGCAGAACTGTATCGCAGTAGGAAAGGTTTCTATTCGATAAACGTTCAAGTGATTGGGGATGCAAATCTGCTTGTTAGGAATATAGTTGCTTGATGGCCAGGCAGTACACATGATAGCAGATTTTTTGATAATAGTGTGATTGCAGATAAATTTGAAAATGGCGAAATAGATGGAATTTTGGTGGGTGATAACGGATACGCACTTAAATCTGATCTTCTAACACCATTGTTAAACCCGACAACACCGGCTCAAAGGCGATACAATTACGTCCATTGTCAAACCCGGGTTAAGATCGAGAATCTTTTCGGACTGATGAAAAGTAGATTTCCGTGCTTATCTCTGAAACTTAGGCTTAAAAAGAGACATTCTTGACTGTTATCATTGCATGTGCTGTTTTGCACAATCTTGCTAGAATTTGCAATATTTCAAACGAAGTCCCCCACCCAACGGTCCCGAGGACGTTCCAGCTTTGCAAGTTGATGGTAATGATGTCCGAGGAGCAGCACAACGTAGCCGCATGATAGAAATATTAAGCCGACAGTAAAGCTATTTAGCATTATAATTTATAAAAATGATTTGAAATATAATTTCAAACATACTATGACACATCATATTTCAAGACAAGTGACATAGGAGCCTTTTGTAATAAAAACGCATTTATGTAACCAGACTGCATGGCAGTCTATTGAAAAACAATTTGGCTTGAATAATACTTTATTGTTTCTTAAATTCACATGAATGTACAGTTTGATTTTCACTGCATATACATTGGTTGGCTGTTCTAACTTCTTACTTTCTTACGTTCAGCGTTTTGCGTTTAACACTTTATGCGTTTTTTCACTTGAATATAGTGAAGCGGTTAACTTAAAACGTTTATGCGTTAATTGGTAACTGCTTACAGTTAAGCGTTTCAAGTAAAGCGTTGAGAAGTAAGGATCTCCTGTGTTTAAGCCTTTATCGTTTAATCGTTTCAGGGTAATCGTTTAGCGTTAAGCATTATGCGTTTAACGTTCAGCTTACAACGATTTACTTTTATCGTTTGGCGTTCAACGTCAATCGTTTATGATATACGTTTATCGTTTATAGTTTAGCGTTTAAAGGTTTGTATCTATATGAAATTTGACGTTAAGCGTTTAACGTTTAGCTTTAAGCGTTTAAGATTTCATCGGTTATCCTTTCTGCATTTACCATTTAAAGCTATGTATTTTTTAACGTCAAGCGTTTATGTGTTTACGATTTATAACTTAATATTTATGCGTTTAACGTCAAGCTTTTATGCGTTTACGATTTATAGCTTAATATTTATGCGTTTAACGTCACGCGTTTAAGCGTTTACGATGTATAGCTTAATATTTATGCGTTTATCGTCAAGCGTTTAAGTGTGTATTGTTTATAGACTAGCGTATATGGTGTTGGTAACAATTTCACGTGCAGCGTTTAGCGTTTAGCTTTTAGTGTTTACGAAGTAATCGGTTAGCGTTAAGCGTTTGATATTTAGCGTTCATGATTAAGCTTTTTGCGTTTGGAATTTAGCGTTTATAGTTTATATATTTCTTAACATTTGTAACGACTGTACGTTTATGCTATATATTGGTGTCAAATTCAATTATCAGCATTTTCGACATAATCTGAAGACACTACTGCTACCTGATAGCCCTGCAAAGAATTAATTTCAAGTTGTAACTTTATTTTTTAAAGTTCGATAGCTTCTTGCTTTAGTTGTTGAGTTTTAATCTTTTCGTTATGCAGTTCGTGAGTCAATTTCAACAATGCTGCCCTATATTCAGTTTTCTTGTTTCATTTTATCTGATAGAACCTGTCCACCGCCGACTGAGGCCAAGGACTCACGAAGAGGTGTCTTGGACCTAGTCTTGACTGCTGGAACCGGGGACTTTGTGGCCGGCGACGTCTTAGTCGTGGTTTGAGTAGACGGCTCGGATTGTAAAGGAAGAGATGTTTTTGCAAGGGATTTTGTGGTTTCGACTTTTGCAGCAGTCTGATTTGGCTGATATGTAGAAATTGTTGGGTCGGGTATACTCAGATTAACGGGTAGCTCCAGGTTTTCGTCATTTTCAATCTGAAAAAGAATATAATATTTGTTAATTTACATAAGAAAATATATTTTTATGATAGAAACATTGTTATTGATCGACAACTGCATATGATGTGAGAATAGAATTGTATAACCGTTATAGTTATGAGTAGACTGTTTATAAGAACGATATTTAGCAATAAAATTAATAAAGCATATAATCATGCGTTTATACGTTTTTAACGCCTTTAAAATGGCCAAGCCCTAAAGCGTGACCAGGCATATTTATTAATCTAGGTTCCTGAACACAGAATACGATATACGTATATATGTGGCAGCGAAACTTTAATTTAAGCGAAACTATAATTTCGCTAGCGAAAGATTAATTTTTCTGATAATGTTGGAAAAAATAGTCTATTTTACATACTTTAACAGTCAAAAGTTTGGATTTGGCCTAAAATGATTATGTTTCATATATCTTTTGATCCAATTATGTTTATTATTGACATAAAGCACACTCCATGATAGGATTATCCGTGAGCTGAGTCATGAACTGAACTCGGGGATTAATCGGCTTATTTCGATTACATTATTGAGTAGAACTCCATAAAAAGTTTTGGACAGATTGGTTAGATGATTCATAATATATTTCTATATATATGTTTAAGATTAACAGTGATTAAAAACCTTATATATAATATTTCGTCATAAAAAACTTACATGATCCGAAAAATTAATCTTTCGCTAGCGAAATTAAAGTTTCGCTGAAAATTAAAGTTTCGCTGCGACATATATAATAAACTTATGTGGTCGTCCTCATACTCGTTTTTTAATCCATAGATTTGTTGAAGAGCACTCCACAAGGTGTTCCTTTTCAAAATCGATCTAGCTACAAACTTTCGAAAATGGTCTTCTAGCTACATGAATTTAAGAAACACATTTGTAAATTATCTCTATTTTAACCAATTCTTTCGATAAATATTTTCTTAATTTTATGCAGAGATATGTAGCTAGGCAAGATAAACTAACATATAAGTGAAACTTTTATCATTTATATAGAAATTACAATTTTCATGTTTCATAAAAGGTGTTCCTCTCCGGATTCTAGCTGGCTAGATGAGTGCAATGAGCCCGGCTATTTACAAAAATAGGAACACTTTTTTGTAAAAAATGTATAGCAAAATTTGATTATTTATTTTATTTTCAATATATTAAGTGGTTTTATGCTCAAATTTCCACTTTTTTAAAAATTTGGTCGTGGGGTGCCCTTCACTTGTTGGGGTAGCATGTTGATAATCTTTTGACTTAGTTCATCAATGGTCTTTTCCTTTGGACCTCCGCCAGTTTTTCGTTTTTCTTTGAGGTCTGAAGTTGCATCTTTTTTGGCTTTAGCCTTCATATTCTTCCAAAGAAAGCAAAGTTGTTTTTCAGTACGGTTATATGTTTCTTGCACAGCACTAAATTCGTTATGAATTTCGATCCAATTTTTTTCTTCGCTATCATTTTTGCATCATTTTTCTTTGATTAAAATATTTCTATATTTTTTTTCGATAATTTCATACAAGATATTTTTTCGAAAGGCGTATTATTCATTTTTGAACTATCCATATTGAATATTTCGAGGCCTAGCTCATACAGGACAATGAAATATCATTTTGTAATTCCTGATATATCCCTTTATACCCCTTTATACCCCCGATTGATCAATAAACTAGCCCATGTATACATAAAAACTATCGTTAAAGGCGCGAGTTAATCAAATCATGTCCAAGTATTATGATAATATTTCAAATACAAACACTTTCTTTATACTGGGACATTAAAGTGAAGACGATCAATATCATATTTTTATCATATAGCATGACATTCAGAAATAATCTATGATAAGTCCTAGATTCAAATATCCAAAGCTGATCGAAGGGTTTGGAACCGAAAATTAATCTAGAATTAATCCTCGATTATTTTACCAATCTTGGATTAAGCTTGGATATTGCAATCGCGGAGTCGACAAATAATACCCGACATAATCGTGGATTCAATCGCAACCTTTGGAACCGGCCATATATGAACCTTGTTATATAGCAAGGCTTTAATATGGCTTAGCGGTTAAAGCGCTTGTCTAGTTGCTATTTGCTATTGCTATATACAAATTCAAACAGTCACATTAAAAAAAAATAATGATCGATTATGAATATGTGTATCATATTCAACCGTAGTTGGAATAACAGATAAACTAGAGAAATAATTTATCCCTAACAGTTGAAAGCAATCATTTAAAACTTTAGTTTATATAATGAATTTTACTTTGAAGGTAAACTTCATCTATGAATGAGTATGCAGTAATAGTTCATTATTTATTCAGCGAGTGAAAACAGAATGTTTATGTTTCAAGTAGGTATATGCCTACTATTTTGTAGGATTGCATATCACAAAGGAACCAATCCTGAGAGCACCCAAGTTAAAGAATAATTGAATAAGAATAATTGAGTTGCTCATCATTTGTCTATTTTTGTTTAGTTACATTGTTTGGGTTCATTGAAGTCTTAATATTATAATATTTTGAATAGCTAGCAATGCTTTATAATGTAGATGAACCGCTTTCAAATTGTAAAACAAAATTTTCAAATCAACGAAAACTAAACGATAACTGATTGAGTATCATTATACATTTAACGGATTGAAAGCAATCTTTCAAATAGCTCTTAAAATTTATTTTGGTGTTTGACTAATCATTTTTATGTTGATATTTTAATTATGAAGCACACTTCTTATTATCTAGCACTTTTTTGGCATTCAAGCCTGGCGTGTCTATATTTTATACCTAAGTGCTTCGTGTATCTTATAAAAAATAATTGCAATTCTTCTTATCGGCTGGCCTTTTGGATACAAGCAATACCAATATCAAAATGGAGGCTTTATAAAAGTATCACGTAATCAAATGAATTTCATTATTTACATATATGTATGACTATGACTGTTTCAATTTATGAATGAATAAAATTCTAAACAGAATTTCAATCTTCAAAATCCTCAATCGATAAGCCAAATGTATCTTTGCGTAAAGGGCAATTAGAAAAACTGCTGAGAGAACATATACACAAATTCACAAATTGTCAATGCGAGTGTTTATATATTTCTTAAAAAAAAAACAAGTTTATTCAATGAATATCTAGCAGACTGATTCAGCTAAGCTAAGTAAATATGCTATTTTTATAGAAAAGCGATGATAATTGATTTTGGTAGCTTCTTGCAATTATGATAATTCAAAAATCGTTATTGAATATTATCTTATTCATTAAACATTTCAACGGTAACTACTGTTTTATCAAAATATAGATCATGGTAAGCCCTTGTTTAAACATTGAAATATACGAAAGTATTAAAGCTAAAGCAGCGTTATGCAAATGGAACCTACATCTGTATATACAGTGACTAAAATCAACATTATTTCATAAAACGTTTTTATAGCAAAGCACCAGAATTGAAAAGGATAAATAAATCGCAAAGACTCGTCGAAGAACAGGAACAGAAGTTTCAAATACACGATAACAAGAAATTGAAAATAATATAGAACTAAACAGATTCATTCTTTGAAGATGAAGCTTGCTTGGTTACATATACCCATCATTTTAATAGTGAAGGTAAAATAGTGATGGTGTTGGAAGGAATAAGAAGTATATACGACTGAATGAGTTAAGTGATGAAGAATTGAGACAAGCAGAGGTGTTTTTCTATTCAAATAAATGTTCTCCCAATTTCCAATTAAAGAGGTAAGATGAATTTTAATTCAGCTTTTATACTAATTTCAAGATATGTTGTAGCATTTATATTTAAAAAATCACTTAAAAACACTTGTTTCAATAAATATTTTAATCTGGAGTTTTAATCCTTTGTGTATCCTCATTTTGCAAGTAAGGTTTAAATGGTAAGAAACATATTGTAGACTCCAATATTTTGTAAAGCGTTAATTTATAGTAGTAGCTTAAATTTAGTAGTCAGTATTCTATGAGATAGTTGAATTCAGCGTTCAATGTGATTTTGATATATCAAATTTAATTAAAATATATATCGTATATTTTACAATTCTCTAGGATGTGATGAAAAAAACTCCAACCATTCAATAATTCTTTTTTGATCTGATAAAGGCTTCAGGAGTGCATGAAAAATTGCAATGATCAACAGCAATGTGTTGGTTTTGGCCAAATACGGAAAATTTGCTATATGTGCAGTAATAGCACATCGTTTGTGGGGAACTTAGTCGCCCCTGAAGACCAGAGAAGAATTTTGATTTGGCATGATCATCTTACAGCAATGCCAGGTACAAACAAGCTTTGAAGTGTTAACGCATGGATTCGATTCATATTTCATGTTGTAAAGGTTTCCTTCATTGCTGCCATTGAACACAGTGAATAATAATTCAAAATGCAGAGAGAGTATGCATTTATTAGAATTTAAGATCGTAGGTCGTCTATAGATTTAATTTTCAAGACATATTTAACGTTTTTGAGGTGCAACACTATTAACAGGTGAAAGCCGCCCCTAAAAATAGGGGCGCCCCTATTTATAGGGGCGCCCCTTTTTTTAGGGACGGTCGTCCCTATATATATTGGGGCGCTAGTGTAGTTTTGTATATTTTAATGATATATATTTTAAAAAGATGATTAAAGCCAAGATAAATATATCTTAATTATTTTTTATTCACATTATCAGTAAACATATATAATGGTGCTTAAAATATACGAAAATCATAATAAATGGAGCACAACTTATAAGGATTTAATGTCTTTTATAATGAATTACTGTAAAAAATGCGTTTTAAATAACATATGATTTTGATTGATATTTCTTGAACCAATGATTTCGCGAAAAAAAAAAACAGAATGGAAAATCAAGCTATTGCATCATAACATCTGTTGAGAAAATATAATAAAATTTCTATTCTGCGTTTTTTCTGCAGAGCGAATTTTCGAATTACCCCTATCAACATTAAGATTATCAGGTTATATGAATGGGTATTTAAACTTTCGTGAGCGATAAACATTTTACTTTTCGAATACTAATTTAAACAGTGTATACTTAAAGGTCTGTTTATGCTGACAGGTTCGCACATAAAAATATAATTTGTCGCTCTAGCCCAAAAATAAGATTTTCGCAAAAAGAGTAAAAATTGAAAATGGTCTTAAAGTTTTGAAAGATGATTTTCTGGAATCTACGATTGTAATATGTGCCAAATACTCAATTTAGCGTCGCTATCGCCAAAATTGGCCTTAATAAATGAGTTTTTGTTATAATCTTAGGCTGAAACTTACCGGTTTTATGGCTCATAATGAGAAGCGCGATCAAGACAGTCCGAGTGTTTATGCGAGGCGCGAACGTTCTTAAAATCCAAACAATGACCAAGCAATCTGTCGCCGTATTTGTACTAAACACATAGTAAATACTTCGGGTACTTTTCGCAGGCTTTAAGTGCGATTTTGTGTTCGCGCAAGATTTTCTTTGACGAACATGTGCCCCAAGAATAAGGGACATTTCTTGACAAGACCACATTGATCTTTGAAAACTATGCATTATTAACCTTAATAATCTTTGAGCGACAGTTCATTCAGCATAAACACTCGGCAACAATGCATAAACACTTTTTTTAACTGTTCGCATGTTTTTTATGGGCGAATCTTACAGCATTAACAGACCTTAAAGTGCTTTGTATGAGGGCAGGCCTTTACTTTAACATAACTATGGAACGGGAAATGTCGAAACATATAGGAACCTGACCAAAAGGTTAGCTGACCGGTCAGTTCATAGCCATAATGTGTGGAGTATTCATTAAGATAATAAATGATATATAAATATCGATACATAACCATCTATGAGAGTGATACAAGTTTAGATAAGGTTGAATATAAATGTTAAATATAAATGCAAGCGCCGAAATGCTGAATGAAATCTTTCTTGATGTCAATTCGAAGCATGTGTTATTTGTGAAAACAAGGTCTCAGCAACCTCAACAACCTGTCAAAGGTTTAATATACAGGAAATTTAACAAGTGAATCAGTCCTCCGCTACCTTAACAACAGTTGAAATTTGAAAACATAGGAAATTAAATTAGACGATGAACGAAATCCATCGGAGGAACGACCATCTCACAACATCTTTTGTACAACGTCTTTCTCACAACGTCTTTCTCACAACGCCTTTTTTCACAACGTCGCTCTCACAACGTCTTTCTCATAAAGTTTTTCTTACAACGTTTTCCTAACATATGCGAACATCATGATAAACGAGTATCAGTTATCTCTCTCTCTATGCGCCTTAGTCTCCAAATCAATATTATTCAAAACTTCGCCAAATTTTCAATTTTTGAGCAATTTCAAGAAAAAAAATCATACGCCTAACTACAGCTCACATATATGTTCTTACTTTGTGCCGAATGAAAACGAAACCCATCGAGGGGTAGCCGATAGTCCGTTCAAACCCCATCGAAAATCATGCAAAGTTGAAAAAAAAGCATTTATAAAAATTCGCAAAATGTCCATGACAATTACCAAAATATTTTTTTCAAAGAAAATCACATTGACAGATTTTTAATTTGAGTTAATAAATTCAAATCTTAGCAAAAATATTCGCATTTTATTTTGCGGTAAACCGTCCCTATATTTAGGGACGCGTCCCTATATATAAGGATGCGTCCCTATAAATAGGGGCGCCCCTATAAATAGGGACGGACGCGACCTGATTAAGGATTTATTCAATTCTGTTTCAACCTTATTAATTCATTTTCACAACATACCTGTGATGACCAAAATAATGGTGAAGATAGTGAGTGTGAGTCGGTCCGATAGTTGAGCATATACTTCGACACGCATTTGATCACGAAAAATGGGAAAACTTATGTTCAAAGCTTGTTTTTTTTTAAACGGCTATTTTTAAACTTATCAGTGACAAACCCCTGCAGCCCATCACCATGCCAGAATGCAGGAACATGCCATGTTACAACCGATACCGACCTTGGATATGCGGATTTCTCATGCGAATGTGATAATCATCATTTTGGAGACGAGTGTGAGAGTAAGTATGCCATTATAGTTGGTCATATAATATTAAACCCTATTTGATCATTGTCAAAGATGGTTCGTGTTCAAACCGTTTACCATCTAGTTTTGATGTGTTTATTTTATATTTGACAGTGGCAAATCCCTGTAGCCCATCACCATGCCAGAATGCAGGAACATGCCATGTTACAACCGATTCCGACACTGGATTCGCGGGTTTCTCATGCGAATGTGATAATCATCATTTTGGAGATGAGTGCGAGAGTAAGTATGCCATTATAGTTGGTCATATGAAATTGAAACGCATTTGATCATTGTCAAAGATGGTTAGTGTTCAAACCTTTTTTCATCATGTCTTTTTGATGTGCATATTGTTTTTATTGACAGTGAGAAATCTTAAGCTTATTATAAGTCATTTAACACATCTTTTCACAGCTTCATGTGTGTCACATGAGACCACCAGAATCATGTGCGGGAGTGGTGACGATTCAGTGACCATCTCATGTGACCATTATGAAGAGCACCTCACGAGCTGTTCCCCCAAAAAGCTGTTCCCCACCAATTTCCAGCTGGCTTGGACATTTTGAGACTATTCATTCTAGCTTGGAGATTTTAGCAGTTTGAGGAACACCTTTTTGGATAATGTATCACTTTTCATAATATTTAGTGAGAATAATGATTTCTAAGTTGCTTAAACTTGCTTGCATTTATCTTATAAACAGTAATTTGCAAAATAAATTATATTATTTGGTTATATTGAACATTTCAATTTTCGCAAAAGGTGTTCCTTTTCTGTTCGAAGCTGGCTAGAAAAGGAGAAACAGCCCTGCTGGCTTGGAAAAAAGGAACACCTTTTTGCAAAATGTAAATGTTCATAAACCATTATTGTGTTGTTCTTCGTAGTTGTAAAATTGATTTAAGTTGATTTAACAACGTTTTGAAAAATGTGTCGTGGGGTGCCCTTCCATTATCCGTTTACCGTTATCAACATCAAAGCTGGGAACTACGGACGAACAGTTCCTTACGAACAGCAATGTTACTATGCTAGCAGTACCATGGACACGGAATGTGTGTCTGAAGAGAGTGAGGAAATTGTAAGTAACGTACTAGAACAAGAAACATATGTTGACTGATTCGTAATTTACAGAGTGTTACCATATAACACACCTTTTAACAGTTTTATACGTAACGAAATATTAATTTTATGGCATGCAATCAAATGATTAGAGGATGCATATAGATGATATATTTGTATGTTTATGTAATTAAGCAGTCTAAGGTATAACTAAATGCAAGTGTAAATCAGTGAAGTTTGTCATTATAATCGCTAAATCTATTCTAGATTATAGGTCCGTGTACCTACCGTCCATTCGTTTTTGCGAGATGACAACAAAACACGAAAAACGAAAAATAATATCTATTCATCTCAAATTTAAGCATAAAATACAACATATGTGTGCTATTGGCTACTTTGTTTAACGCGCTTTAAGTAGCACAAAGCATTTACAACGCTTAACTGCTCTTCGTTGTTAAAACGCGAAAAGCAATAAAGGAAAAAGCAAAAAACAATACCCTTTTTCTATTTTATGTTTAATGCATTAAGTACAACAAAGCAAAAAGCTTTTTCCTTTTTGCTTCTTTGAACATATGCACTTGATACAAAAAACGAGGGGCACCACCGTCGCAAAAGCGCGGGAACCACGTGGTATTTGTTTATAGAGTGATGGCTATTTATAGAAATCACCATCATATGTATGTGTGGAAAAAAATATCTCTCATTCATGATTTCAGTCATAACAAAACTAAGCCACGTGGTATAAACACGTTGGCGACGGTGGCGCCACCCCTTTTTCATTGTTAATGCTCATGCACACAAAACAAAAAAGGAAAAACGAAACCCTTTTTTGTGTATTGCTTTTCGCGTTTTAACAATTTAGAGCAGTTAAGCGTTGAAAATGATGTGTGCTACTTAAAGCGCGTTAAACAAAGTAGCAAATAGCACACATGTGTTGTATTTTATGCTTAAATTTGAGATGAATTGATATTATTTTTCGTTTTTCCTGTTTTGTTTTCATCTCGAAAAAATGAATGGACGGTAGGTACACGGACCATTATAATACCATATTTTGATGTTTGGCACTTTTTAATTGTAGCTTAAGAGAGAATGCAACGGACAAAATGCCTGCACATTTGCCGCTGTATCAAGTGCAGTGTTTGGGGGAGACCCATGTATGAATACGCTTAAATATCTCAATGTCACATACACATGCAATCGGATCGAGTGCGTTTGATTGGACCTATTGGACAATATTATCAATCATCAAGGATTAAAGTTCACCCGGCAAATGATTATAATAAACCATTCATATTTGTAAAAAAAAAATAATTACTTATATTTTTTAGAGATTGCAACAATTTATGCAAGACAAAATACCATACAAAAACAATGTTGCATATCCAAAATATTAACGTATGTGATAAATATAATTTGATTGGTATACTCATTTCTGTTTAAAATAGATTAGTATTTCAATCAATTTGCCGAACAAGTATTGTAGGAAAGTAGCGTTCCTTGGAAAATTGTCAAGAGATCTAACGAGTTGCCAAATAATTATTTTAATAAGTTAAAACAAAGAAATAAAAAATGCTCCTCTGCAATTAATAAGCCAGTTGGGATTTTTGATTCAGCACTTCGGTCCCTACTTCTTCGGCCCCTCCCACTTTGGCCATTTTTGGACATTGCGGCCCCTTGTGACAAGAAACTTCGGCCCTCCCAAAAAGACGTTCCGGTCTTTACTAATTCGGCCCCACCACTCAAACATTATGTTTACCTTTTTTAAAACAATAATTGTTGTAAAACTATCCATAGTTTGGCTGCATAATAACTATGAAAATTTCGAAATAGGACCAAAGTTGAAAGAATATAAATGAAAATATCATACGTTCGAAACGAATGCTATTGTTCTTTTAGAGATTTATATGCTTCATGGAATATCGCTTACTAATTAGGATGATTTCATAATTTTCATTAGCATTTATTTATGAGGCTTAAGTGTTAGTGACGAAGTAGAAGGCACTGAAATGTATTTTACGAGGGGCCGAAGTATCTCGACGAGAGGTCTGAGTGTCATTTCCAAAGGGACCTAAGAGGTCGAAGTGGTAGAGGCCGAAGTGCCAAAACCCCTTAGTCAGATGCTTACATATACTCGACAACAGAAGAAGTGTCCGGTTGTTCAAATCTCTGTAACTTCTGATTTTTATCAATTATGTACCAAATTAAACAGCACACAATGTGAGTTCATTTAATAAGTTTTTACGACTCCATATTTGCTATCGACGATTCGGCGAACTCTTGAAAATGAGCGAACGAAATAGCGAGTAACAAACCCTCAAATATGCATTTTCATGGATGTTTGAACTATCTTGCCAGAAATTTTAAAGGTAATTTGTACATTTGGACTCTTTAGGTGCATATTCGAAAATTTAAGCCAGTTGCGGCGATCGCTGGAGTTGACAAAGTATCTTGCGAATGGTCAGACGCTAAGCACCGGAAGTGCCAGCTTTAATACAATTGTTCAAAATAACTGTTTGAATATGTCAAATGATGCCTTCACGAGTTTTGTAATGCTACATTAATGGGTTTACAACCGTTTTGGAAATAACGTTTCGCTTATTTTCTGGTTGCTTCGAAACATGATATTGACCGAAAAGTCACATTCAGTGAACCTTTGTTAAATCCGTAGTTTAAGTTTTCAATCAAGAAGAAAACAATGTTCGTGCATGTCTAAGACAACCTGATGGTGGATTTCCACGCCCAAGCCTCGTAGCAATGATGCGCGCAAGCGTATGCCTTGATAAACAGATCGACGTATTCTACTCAATTTTAGCGTGATTACATGGCTAAAATGACCGTTAAACAATTTTTTATAACTCGTAACCCTAGATTACAATGTTCTAACATATTTAAAGCGTATTCACTCAATAATCGATTGTTTGCGCGAAACCGCGCCTATATCGAGCGCATTTTCAATGCATTTCGCGACATCGTTTATTTGGAAAACGAGGACAGCAACGGCCTTTCGGTTTATTTTTTTATATTTTGCACACCCTTGAAGATAATATTGACAATGACAGTTTTCGTTCGAACGCCCCGTCAATATACCCAGGTTAAGTTATCCCTTTCAAATTTTGCCGAGTTTATTCGAAAATTACGGCTAGGCTATGGAGCGAATGGAATTCAAAGTGCAATTATCAGAGTTAAGAGTACGTGAGCTATCTTGAAATCATACCGCTTCTATTGTGTAATGTGATTAAGACTCTTTTCACAGTTAAGCGCCAAAAACACGTTTTTCCGACATTTTACGATGTGCGCTGCGACGCATGTGGCATAGAAATAAACTATTTCTCACCGTTTTTGAGTTACGAATACCTTATACTATCTCTAGCACATTGCCATTTTCCTCTCCTACCGATACTTATTGAATGATGATCAAAATCAATGTATCTTAGCCCTTCGATAAAACGAACGAGATACTCGTCAAACGGCTTCCAGATTGTTAGGTTTGCGAGACTACCTATAATTATCATAACTTAAATTAACAAACGTGTTTTAATTGGTTCCACTTTTGATACAATGAAAACATATTAACCCAAAATGACCGGACACATCTTTTGTTGTCGAGTATATCTTAATATTACAGATGTTAATAACACTTAATCATATGAATATATATTCAATCACCTGAGAAAGAAATCTGTAAATTCGTTTACTTAAAATAGTTTTGAATATATAAGTAGGGCCTACATTAAATTGTTAATTAAATTGATTTTATTGCTTTTTTAGAATATTATTCTTGGATCTCTGCATATAATATGATTTCATCATGTGCAATTTCTTACATGTATATGTTAACGTCAATTTGTGTAATCAGCGTATGTCAACATTGGATATAATATGTGTCATTATAACAAGACTGAAACAAAATATTTCCTTAACATAGTTATTACAAATGAATGTGAGAAGATAGCAAGAATAAGAGGCGGGAATAGTGATGACCAGGCGTAAAATCAGAGCAGCTGGTCCAAGTGTGAGTTATGTATTTTTTATATCATGCTGGACGGAATAAAACCAACATGGTCGTTAATAAAACGGATGTGTTGTCTTTGTTCTGGGCGGGTCAAATATCAAGAGCTTTTAGTTTTATGCTATAAAACCCTTGTTTGTCTTTTATGTTAAGTGAAAGAGTGCTAGGTGTGTGGAATCCATTGTTAATACTCAATAGGAATCTGTATTATTATTTGATAATAAATTTTTTGACTTATTAGCTCTTTGATACACAGTTAATATCGATAATTTGTAATAGTAAATTACGTTAATTAAACATCCCGGGTTATTTTGCGGCTGGCCAGCATATGAAATGTACTCATTTAAAGGTTTTTCCATGTTTAATTTGATAATGTATGAAGTTTACTGTTCAGGAAATCATTTATAAATGTTGAGAAAAATGCAAAATGCAATTTAATATTGCATAGTTATTACTCAAGTATAATAGTTACAATCTAGTTAGATACATGTAAAAAGAAAATAATAAATTGAATTTAATCTTGTAAGACTTCATTTCGCTATCCTAAATGCTTTTGCATATTTTTATAGTTCTAAATCATTTATTCCTATTAACGCTAAATAATGACGATGCCTATTTTGCCAAATGGACCAGATACCATTTTATATCTCCATTCAGGTGTATAATTAAGTGTGAAAAGTATAGCTCCGTAAACATGTGGTTAATAGCGGGCAAGACTAAGCAAGTGTAATTTGCCTTTCAAATCGGGTAGTTACATGTCACCGATTATGCTCGTTAACCACCTCCTCCCCATTTTGTAGCTTTGTCACGAAATCAAATACATTTAGAATCATTCGCGAAAAGTCAACTGAGCATTTATATTACAATCTACAGTGGCATAAACATGATTTGGAAGAAGTGAAGGGTTTTTAGTTTGGCAGTGAAAATAGGTATAAAGTAATAAGAATAAACTATAAGTTAAAAGAAAGTATGAATTGTTAGTCAATTATAGCTTTCTAACAACATTATTTTGATAACAATCTCAATATATTTACATTCTTGAAAATGTGAAAACAACCGTCACAATATTGTTTAAATTTCACTAATGAAAAAGTAAACATATCGATTCTTTTTAGTATGTATTTTCAATAAGGTTTTCAGTATGTGCATGTTTTATACATTGTGCAAAACAGTAACTGATGAACTCAAAAGTTATTGTCAAATATCTTAACATTTTTCAAAGATTTGCCATTATCCGACTATAATTTATGGTCATTCGTTGCGTATCGATACAAAGACTGACCAAAACGTAGCCTGCCGTAAAGTATAGGGGCACTTGACGCTGGCAGCAATGACATCAGATTCTGTCAAAGAGGGCGTGTTAGTTTACAAGGAGCATGTCATTTGATGAAGTGGGTCCTCTCAAGAATTCTCTTAAGTCCTATAGAAACAGAGATGACCGCTTCGACTGGCCGACGCACATAAAATCACAAAGCGTGAAATATTATCACACCGACCCTTTTGACCACATATAGAAAGAAAGCGAAAGAAGTCTATATGTCTAATTTATTTGCGTTACACTAACGTCAGATCCCTTGGCCTGTAAATGGCCATTAAACCCAGGGTGGTCAAGGATGGTACTGTAAGATCTTAAGAATGTTGCTTTCCAGGAAGTTAAGCCCCGGCCATCTGTCGCATCTGAAAGTCATTTACGATGTACGCCTGAGGAATTTCCATTTATCGTTTTAATCCGCTTATGTTTTTGATAACACTCAAGCTACTCAGTTGTGAATTTAAAGTGCGTCAACTTGTGAACTGTCTTGCGCATTAAAATGGGGCAATCGAGAGGAAATAAGCATTGTCGCGCGATTGCTCAAAACGGAACTTTGAAAACTTCTTAATCTGTCCGTAACAATAGAATTTTAAGTGTTCTTACAACATTTTCAATATTTAAATTGATAAATATGAATTATAATTACGATTATAAAGAAAGGTATTTCTCGAGATGATAAGAATTTCATAATTGCTGAAGGTAGTTATGTCTTCGAAAACAAAATTTTAAATCAACGAGACAGCATGGAATTAATTTAAAACATACTTATTATAATGTAGCATATACTTATATAACGCTTTTTATTTTGTGTTTGTGAAAATATTATTATATGTTATTTGATTAATTGTTCTTTTTTATTGTAAAGATGATACTTAAAATAAAATGATGTTTTTATTAGCTTGCCTATAGTTTCCCATTTGTCACACTCGAATAAACTCATAACTAAACACCCCATAAAACGGATCTTATATTACATGACGCCTATCAAACACCATTTCTCAGACTTTATGAATTCTCACTTGGAGACCGCATATAAAAATATATATGAATCGACTCCTCTAATGAGAATCATCTTATGAATCCACCTGTCATTCTGCAACAAAGGCCCATCAAGGAATCCTCCGAACAGCAATAAAATAAGTGATACCTGATGCTTCCACAGGGGTAAAAACCGCCTTGTTTATGGCGCCAAGTGGCGCACTGGAGGGGTGGAGCCACAGTGGTTATTGGACGAAGACTTTGGGAGTAAGGCACCCATAGAGTCACAATGAGATGTCTCCACGGCTCAATAAGCCCACATAACTATGATGTAGTGTGGCCATTAAGTTGGCAAAGTCTTCCTCCATTTAATACATCTTCTCCAGTTAAGGCCTATTTTTACTGCAAGCTGATTGGATTTATCGTAATGCGCTGACAGAATGCCATGCGAGTGCCCATATCTTTTTCTCTGTTCGGGCTCAGGAGTAATTTGCCGACACTTGCGAATGAGGATATCGGATGGTAACTGTAAACATTGAATTTAATGTAACTAATGCATATGTTGTTGTTACCATGGCGCTTATGTTTTAGGTGCAACCGTTATAAGATTGCTGTTTATTAGCTATAAACTTTATACTCACTGAGTCAATTAATGATTTCTTTTGTGGAGATGCACATACTCAAATCATAACGCTTTCAGTAAATAAACGATACAAACCTATGAATCCCTGATTGAATACACAATGAAAAGATGGATCATTTAACCCTTCGGCCTCGAACATTTGCATACGATATGCTAAGGAGCTCCTTAGTGAACTCATTAAAATTTCCTAAACAGTCATTCAATCCAACCTAACATGAAATTGATAGTCAATTAGCAATACTTGAAACATCTTCCTAAGCAACAAGAGCATTTAAACCAACAATTTCAACAACTCCCTCTCTATAATATTGACACCTACGGGTTGGGGACGGACACCTCCCATTTCTCCCTCCCATATAGAGTGGCATGGTCAGTTTTTGACGACGCCCGTTTTTGACACTTAGCATCTAGATATCTGTGCGTTATGGCAGCTAGTTATGTCATCTGTCACCAGGCCACCTGACAACTCCTCCATGCGTGGGGCAAAATGATCTCTCCCTATAGACGTCTAAACTGACCAGGTGGTCGCGTGTGTCCTTAACGGGGCATCTCTATTTCTAAAGGAATTCTTAAGTATATAAGGGATTTGATACAGCAAGAAGATTGATTTCTTGTGGTTTAATGAATTGATGGGTTGAACAATGTATCAGGTAAACGTTTCTCATAAACAGGCATAAGGTGTAATGAGCTGGTATAAAGTAAAATGTTAACAAGCCTTTTGTAAACAACGGTTTAAAACATCAAATTTCGACATTTATTTTGAAACGTAGACCATCAGCTGAAAACATCTTGGCAAATGATCTTTCCCTAGACGTCCATACTGACCGGGTGGTCGCGTGTGTCCTTAACGGGGCATCTCTTTTATAAAGGAATCCCTAACAATTAATCCAAGGGATTAGATACTATATGAAGATTTATTTCTTGTGGTTTAATGTATTGGTGAGTAAAAAAAATATTGTGAGTTTGAAAAATGTTAAATTATTAATGTTGGTCGGGGCAGGCGTCAGATGCTTTGAATTGATAAAATGTAAGCAAGCCTTTTTTAAACAACGCCTCAAAACATCACATTTCGACATTTATTTTGCAACATGTCACCTAGCAAGATATAGACAAATAATCTATCCCTGCTGACCAGGTGGTTGTCCTCAGGCACACATGCGTCCTTAACGGGACATCTTTAAAGAATCCTTTACAATATAAGGGATTTGATACAAGGCAAATATAAATTTATTGTGGTTTAATGAAATAGTGGATTTAATTCTGTATTGAGTGAAAAATCGCGATATTTTTCTCATTTATGGATTTATTCTAACTATCCTTTAATAACTCAATTATTCATAATACAATTGCATTGCGTAAATGTTGACAGCGGTTTGAACCTCATAGAATTATATTTGTCAATATTTCCATAACTTGTCGTGTGGATTCTACTATAATCTGTTTAATTTATTTAAGAATTTCATGATCTATTCGTTTGAATCATCTTGACTTATTGTTCTATTCAAGATTTTTCTCTAAAATAGTGTATATTTTCAATGTTTTCGGATAATCGGCAATGAAAACTATACTAATTTTGGATGCTTTGAGGCCAATAGATTCTGCTACAGAAGATTAATTCGCATGGTAGAAAAAGCTTTTAATGCATTCCAGTAGGACCAAATTTTAATCAGCATATAATGACAACAATGGCAATTTAACCTCGGTGTTAAATTGCTATTGTTAACGCGACTTAATGTGAAAGTTAAATATTTAATTATGTCGATCTGCCACCTAAAAGATACACGAGGGAAGCGATACAGCCTGGAGCTATACTCATCGATTGACACTGATGTTTCAGAATTACATCGTGTCTATGTGTATATGTCACCCTAGCGACTTGATATTGAAACCATAAGTCACTTTCAATTAAAGCGATGCCCCCGCCAATTAAGTCTCACCTTGGGCTACGATGCACGCGTCTCTTACGCGTGTGTATTGCCGCAGTTGACTTGATAATCTTTTGTGATACGTCAAGAGTTTGTGGCGTTAATTGATATAATTTCGAAGAGTTTAATTGTAAGAATCTCACCACTGTAGTTCGATTGTGATAGTGATATTACATTTGATATTTTATGTGATGGTTGCTTAACCATCCCCCATCCTAGCTATCCCAGAATCATATCTGGTATATCATTGGCTATACAGTTGTAAAAAAATGACCGCTCATAGTAGAATATTCAAATGAATATATATATTATATATTTTTAGTGTTATTTTATGGGAGATAAAACGAATGTTTCCAGAATGAGTAATGTTTATTGCTATTTTTGATCAACAATTAAAATTCCGGTTCTTGTCTATCAAAAATTGCCTCTAATGCGCTCATACTAAATATGTAAAATACATCAAAGGTTCATATTACATCTAACCTATTTAACCAAAATATGTGTTTATATGAGATTGTTTTACACACATTACAATAATATAACACACTTCAATTGCACCATTACAATAATCTCAATGTTTTCACAATAACCATAATAAAGCCTCTTCTGGTTGACCACCAGAAATCGATAAAGCAACATAAATAACACCAAACATTAGAAATCCCCTGAATTATTCCGATATTACACTATTGTTTGGTTGTGAAAGAGACCAAGAAATTAGTTGCACCTGTGATCCTTTGATGTCCATGCGACTACCTTGAATTAGTGGAATCTTGTCCAACTTCAAAACTGTGGACATGCTATAATTAGACTTGTCATGAATGTGTTTCCATGGTTACATATTTTGGTTTTCTTTTGGATTATATTTGGAACACCTGTTGCTTTAGAATAACAAGAATTGATTTTTGCTTGCTGACCTAAGATATCGATTGGCCACTGTATAAGTAATCATCTAAAGAAACGATATGTTGAATAATAGATCTCATAAAAACATTAAGTTTCGTTTACAATATATTTTAAACATTTTAAATTTTATCTTACAAATATCAGTGACCTAGCGAAATGCTAATTGCCAGCACTGGATAATGAACGGAAAATAATGCGCCCTTTATTTCCTGTCCTTCGGGTCAGTTAAACAAAATGTTCCGATGATATTCCTGTCCTTCTGGCGTTCGCGAAACGTTTTACGATGCTACAACATAGCCAACATATTTGATTGTACTCGCTGTATTTATAGAAAAAGAATACCATATCATTTCTGAATGTCGCCTCGGATCGCTTATCCATCTAAAACGTATATCTATGCATGTTTGGTTTGATCATCGATGTTTCAACTCACACCTGCTATTAATCTTCTCATTTAAGGTTTCTTAACTTAACCGATGACTCACCTTAACAATTGAAATTTTGTAAAGTTTAGAAGATTATAGGGCTACAACAATCTAACCTGTCAAATTTAGATTGACATCAAAATTGATGGCTAAACTATTGACATGTCCACGCATGGCACAAGCCCAAAACCATAAGGTACTTTAAACGATCAGAGTGATTATTTTTGGAAAACACCTTGTCCGTTCGCCCGAGTCTATAATTATTTTTCCCGGGCTCTAGGCTGGACAACCGTGCAGCTGTTGTGGGAAGGTGGAACAAGACCAGAAAATTACAGGACGCCTCAGGTCATGTAGCTTGTTATTTTTTAGGATTATATCATATGAATATGGTCTTCAGGGGAAAAGACGCTATGCCACCTTTTTCACATGCGAGCGATGGAATAATGATATGTCGAGTTAAGATTAGGATTGATGCTTAACTGCTATATAGTTATGAAAAAAATACACAGATTGTTGCCTAACGATTTATTCATAACGATTAATGCCGTAGCTTAAATTCAATCGGTTATGCGTTTAATAACATAAATGAATTAACAAAATAAAATTGTTTATATTCATTTTTGTTTACATTTATGGATTAGTTTTGTTTTATACCAACCATGATTTAATTGCACTTGAATTCATTGTAACCATTTTGACAAATAATTTATGAATATAAATAGTTTTGCTTTTATAAAATTGTATATGTATTAATTACAAACTGAATAAAATTGAATTGATTAGATTTATTTTTGTTGACACTCCTATTGATTTGTTTCGTTATATATCATTTTGGATATTAATGTATTTGAAGTCAATTGCAAATCAACCTTGTTTTTATTTATTTATCTTTATTACCAAACAAAATCCGAAATATCTTATGGAACTACAAAAGCAAATGACTTGTCCTAGAACTAATAACTCTGTTCCTAATTTCGTATTGCTACAAAATTCCCAATAATTGGAGTAGCATTTCCATTGACACTCGCAAATGATAGAATCCTTTAATGTATAATTGTGTGAAAATTAGCGCGAAAGTCCTTCGTCCACAGTAAGTTAATTTCCACCAGCTCATAACAACCAAACTTTCTAGGAGGAGGAGGAGGAGGAGGGGAGGAGCCTCACGGAAAGGTACGCGCGAATCTTATACGTCATTGGTTCGTGTGTTCTGCCAGCAAGGCGTCTGAGCGGTGTCTGAGCTCTTTGTTTGCCGACTCTAAATGGGCGGGACTGTGGGTTCAGTAGAGATGAGTCATCGGTGAGAAAATCGGGGAAATTTTAAAGGAAACAAACAGAATGAATGTCTGTTTTTCGTGTCTCAATGTAACGGGCACATAAGAATAGAAATAGACGCTTTGGAGTAATAGGTTTTTGGTCAGGCAGTTGAAGAGCAATTAATCGGGATTGATTGTATGTTTAGTTGATGAGAGGTGTATTTTTACATCGATCAAGGATTTCAACGCGATGGAAGATATTATTATTGTTCTTTTATTCAGTTTTTATTAATGCAGCAAGCTTACACATAAATAAAAGATAAGTAAATATGAATTGCACAATTATTTCTGGAAAGGTTGTCAATCCACATGAGAGTTCAAACAATCTTAGCGCTTTAGCTTGATATTATTATTATTTTTTCAATATTATACAATGTTTGAAGTAAATGGGGGAAATATTGGTCAAATTGTAATATAATGATGAGTGTGTAGAATATATGATTATTCAAATATAATAAGCATAATGATATTAATACTAGAATTGATATGATAAAATATGTTATGATACAAATTAAAATAATGAATCTTAACATCGGTGATGCAATAAACGTTATTATTATTATTATTATTATTATTATGAAAGTGAAAATATTGTTTAAAAAAATATCCAAATAGAAGAAATAGTAATTGTAGTAATAACAACAATAACAATATCAATAAAAATAATGATTATGATATCACTTGCAATAATGATAATAAAATAATGATATTAACAGCAATAGAAATTTTACTAAAATTAATCATGAAAAAAATTAAGATAACAATTATTATACTGATTAAGTTGTTTATTATAACAATGATTATCTAAATGTACGCAATCAATTTTGCTTTATATTTGAATAACATATCAAATATAAAAATTTGATTGTTTTTAGGCCCCAACCCAAAAGTTGGGGGCCTATAGAGTTGGGGTGTCCGTCCGTCTGTCCGTCTGTCCGTCTGTCTGTCTGTCATCGCTTTCTTGTACGGGCTAGAACTTTTGAACGGAGAGTCATAGAGACTTGGTTATAGGCTCAAATGAAAGGTCTTGGTCCGTAGATGTGCCTTTTGATCAATTCGTCAA